>JAQFXZ010000801.1:0-15541 GCA_034694025.1 Ceratophysella scotica | reverse complement strand
CTCAATGGGAAATCTCCATGCCCAAAAAAAAGGTACTACCTAAAAGTGTGGGTATAGCTTCTCTTGCTATGCTCCGCGCACGTGAGCTACAGGCTATGCTCTCAGAGTCAGAAAAGGGTCTATATCTTGATGTTTTTATTTCAATTTTGGTGGATCTTAGTTTTGGAATATATTATGGTTGCGTTCTTTTCTTACTTCTTACTGCATTTTTAGACAGCAAGAGTAATTTTAAAATAATTTATTCAATTTTTATTCATGATTTTTTGCAAGCTTTTGGTATTTTGTTTGAAAAAATCCCAGATTTCCGAGGCGAGCTTTTAGTCCAATGTGTTTCAACAATTTTTTTCATTTTTCAAGTTGTTCGAAGTTCGAATGTATTTTGTAACATTCATTTAATTTTTCAAAATTCAAGTTTTCATTTTTACCAAGTCTTAGTTGCATATTTTGGGTTATATTTCGATATTTTTATTGTACATTTGATTGCATAATTTGCCTACTTTTTAGTGCATCCTCCTAGACCCGCGTTTCCTAAGTGGAATTGAAGGTAGTGAGATAGATTTTGTGTCTCTCAGGATATGGTTCATAAATATGTATGCTTAGGAACGGTCAGTAGAATAGAATATTGATTAGAAAACCAGAGTCATTTTATTCATTCAAATTAGAGATAAAGAATATTTACAGTAGATAGAGATATTCTGCTACGGAATCCAGGGCAAAAGTCAACTCTTTAGATTACATGAAATATACAATGCACTAGTTACCAGGTTCTGAAGGACCACCAAGGGTTCCAAATACCTCCTCCGTAACCACCACCCCACCCACCCCATCCGCCGCCGTATCCACCCCATCCTCCATAACCCCCATACCCTCCGTATCCACCACCCCATCGTGGCCAGAAGAACTCGCTTCCTTGCAAATCACTGGTTGCTGCCGTGTTGTCGTTGTCACGTTTCTTGCGCTGCTGCACAATTGGCGTTGAATATTCAGCAGTTTCAGTCGTTCCGTCATAATCAATTTCACCGAACACCGTGGAGACAGTCTCGGCATCGTCTTCTATCGTTGAAGAAATTGACGTGGTAGTTTCATAGGGAGCAGAGTCGGAGCATTTTAGGTCAACCGTCAGCAAAATGACGAAAAGAACGCACTGTGAAATGTAGAAATTATCAGCAAGGCAAAGATTTGGCAATTTAACTAAGATTCATTTTCTTGTTTTGATTTTTTTTTATATAAAATATAAAATACATGTTAAAATAGAGCTTACAGCGGGAGAGATCACGCTGAGTCGAGGCATTTCTGTGTGTTCCTCCTAGACCTAGACGCCGGACGGGCAATCCGTAAATGATTGAATTTTTGAGTAGGTATTTGGATCTGTATTGCAAGTGCTTAAATATACGTGGTCCAGTTCCAGCTCGGCTCCAGTAGTACCCTACCTACCCAGCTAATTGACCATCGATCGATCACACGGCAAGAGGTTAGCTTCTGCCAATTTCAAATGCAAATGTGACGATTTCTGAAGAAACTGAGCCGAGGAATTTGCATTTAAATGACCCTTTCAAAACACAAACTACGTTTGTTCTTTGACTATTCTGCGTAATTACATTTCATACCTCAATAATCTGTGGCTAATTCGTGCGCATACCCAGTCAATACGTTGCGTATGGATCTTTCTTAGTACCTACTCATGGTGTGTGTTTGGAATGCATCACCCGTTGTGTACGATTACCTAAAATCAAGTATCTAATGTTTCAAGGAAATTAGCACGTGCGGAACATGTCAGACTCAGCTAAAAATTACGTAATACATGTGATTCCAAATTTAGGATTCACCTGTTGGAGACGTACGTACAGGAAGCCACAGCACAATTTACAAATGAATTAGCCTCCTTGTTTTACAATTAAACACAGTACAAGACCGTGTAGCACTACTGTATTTTAACAAAACACGAAAGTTGCCTGTTTATCATGAGTACCTTTTTGGGGAATTTTTGTCTCTCAAAAAACCATTTGACGCTTTCGCACGCGGCGAAATACTACGCACAGAGCTATATACTAATCGAATCTGTTACAACACAGCAACATTTCGATTCTTAATCAGTTTGGCCGAAAATAGCTTCCATTTGGACCCGAAACCTCTGCGGCTTGATTTCATGTTGGATTTGAAATGCAAAATGTCGGTCTAGTTCAGATTTTCAGATTCATCCTCCTCCCCCCATTAGAAACCGCAACTTAACAAGATTTTGTCCGTATTGTCGTTTAATATTGTGAATTTTTGCGATGATGTTTCGGGCTTATGGTGTATGTTCTTTTTTGTGGGATTTGTTGTTGTATGGTTTTCTTTCGCTGCAGACAAATTCGACACATAATCGCTTAAAACTTAAATCAGCACTCCGAAATACTGGTTTTCAAGCTAAACATCGAATATTCGTGAAATTAAATAATATACTGAAAATGGTCTGACTAGCTACTCTATCTTGTTGCATACAAGTGACGGCAGAGCATAGAGTCGGATCAGATATCGGATTACCTAGCTCTAACTGGTTCTGGTTACTATTTAGCACAAAATGCGCAGCACAGCACAAAGTCGTTTACAGATCTGGGAATCCTACATAAATGTTGTTTAACGATTTTATCGTTGTAGTAAGCGTGAAATTAACTAAGTTGTTGATTCAAATGACGATGTTTAGCTGAATTGTTCATGTTCACACACCGCCAGATCAGTAAATACTGCGATTAAGAAATCAAAATTAATTGAAGATAAGTCACAGTCGAACACAAAAGACATTGAGTTTATTATTAAAAATTACGAACAGAATAATTTTAAAATGTCAGTCCTTATTGGGTTATGCAGAACATCCTACCATTCAAGTTAAGTGCGGAACATTCCAGAATTGGAACATTGGAAGTGCTCTTAATTAGATCGAATTATGTAATTAGAAAGGAAGAACATTCCATCCACATCAATTACGCTGTCGAATATTGGTAGACTTGATGTTGAGATTCTTTTACTTTCGCAATGAAGTAATTTTAAACTTTTTCAATTAGGCAAATTGGCCGAAATGAGTACTTGTTACATGTTCTACAAGTAATTCAGGGGATTACAATTAGAGCTAATGGAAGAAATAGTTTCAACAAATTAGCCCAAGTGTCAGTTCTAAGTTAGTATATAAGGCTTCCTTAGAATTTCACTCTGTCAGACAATCCCCAGTGACTTCCGCCAAAATACAATTTCAATCTAAGATCAAAAGTCTAAAGTTCTCGGAATCTTACCACAAAAACAAATTGAGAAGATGAAATCTTTGGTAAGACACAATCTTACTTTAAGTTTTCGATCTAAATAAACAAAATTTTGATTCCAAATTTCAGATCTGTTGGCTCTTTGTGATTGGCGTCTTGGTCGCCATGTTCGCCCCAACCATCTACGGCTTACCAGTACCGGACGACAATGCAGAGGAGCCTGATTCCCTGCTTTCCAACCTCCAGGACAATCACGAGGCTGGGAAGCCCTTCAACTTGCAAGGCGTTCAATCAGGCCGAAGGGCTCATGGAATCTACTTTAACGGATAGAAAATTACGGAAACTGTCGGCCTTTGAAAAGATAACATTAATTGATTTGGAATGGACGCATTGGACTCAACGGTCCTGAGACCGTGCGGTAGCTACGCATATCTTCCTACTTAACTACATATTCCAATTTGTCTAAAAATTGTTTATTTGTCTATATAAACATCTTAGATCCAATTTGCAAAGCTGTCTATATCCCGAATTGTAGCTTAGTTGAATTACACCAGCTTTTCCTAAAATTAAAATTCTCCTGAACTGAACCGGAAGCTAAAATTCATTTACTTTGTCAAAATAATAACAACATTTCTTGCAGCAAAGTAGCAGAATTTTGTACTCAAAATATTTAAATCGTCTATTTCATAATCGTTCTATTTCATTCGATTGAATTGCCGAAACTCACAAACACAATTGATGCAATTTATGTACCATAGATTCATAGCAAAAATCTATTTGAGTTAGATAATTTTTTACATGGAACAAATGGATACGAATTAAGGAATGATGTGGACAACTGTGGGTGGTGCCCGGTGCCGGCTTGATTCTAAGCCTGCCTCAAAACTCTGGACCCGAACCATAGATGGGCAAAGTTGATGCACTCGCACTCGCCGTCGTGAAGGCTAAAACCTGCTTATGGCCGTCAGCCTTCAGCCTTCCACTGAATTTGGCAGGAAGCCAACGCGACTTAGCAATTTGAGTCATTTTTTTTTTAATTGAGAGCTGCCTTCGCACTCACCTTCACCGACCTTTGCCTTCGTGAAATTTTTGTTTTTCAAGAAATATCGAGTGTGCGAGTGCTGTTTTTCCATCTATCCGGACCCTGTACTTTACAGAACACAAAACTGTCCCTGCAATTTTTGCATCACTATTACGTAAAATATACTGCAAACGTTAACTTGATGTCGTTCCGAATCCCAATATTCACCAAATACTGGAATCGAAATAAAAGCAAAGTTTCATATCATTTGAATCACAAAATTGTCAAAAAATGCTCTCATTCAAGTCGTATTTGATTTAGTGCACCGTTCTGTTTTGGGCGTAATTGGCACAAAATTGTATCAGGTATAGTATGTACCTGTACGCACATTATAATTGTTTTACAGAGATGTTGGATTCAATAAAGATATAGCAGACATATACTCATGTTCAGTAAATATACTGTTAGAAAGTAAATGAATACGTGCATATAGGCCAAAATTGCGTGGAATTGAATTACTTACTTAATATCGTAGCTAAATTGATGTACACTATGATTGGTTGGGTTAGAGACGAATTGGCAAAGTTATTTAACAATGGACAATTGACATGATAAGTGGGTAAATACATTTGCAGAAAAGTGAAATGATTTTCGTCAATCTTGTAGTATAATTCGGAGTCGCAAATTGTTCTCAACTACTAGGAGCCTGGCCTGGACTAGAATGAAATCAAATCATGGCAAGGATCAACTAATGTATTGATTCAACAAGTCCGAATCGACCTACCACGACTTTAATTCCATATCTTTCTCAAAACCAACAGTAAAACGAACCAAAGCACCTCGACATTTTGATAATTGCTTGAATCTTTGAATATTTTAGAAATAATAATAATAATAATAATTTCATTTATTCAATTGTCAACGTAGAACCGAATCATTGTAGCAACGAAACTGAGAAAGGCTAATTTACAAAGTATTAGATACACTAGAAATGCGTAAGCCTTATTTCATATACATGACAATCTAATGCTACCAAAAGAAGAAAAGTCTAGTCTAGATAAATAGGCTATCAATTTCATCAAACAAATTTAAGTAGGTAATTAGATGGCCTGGAGAGCACAATGTGGGTATTTAATTTATCACAGAACCCGGGAAATGTTTGCTGGTTTTGTATTTCAGCGGGAAGCTGATTCCAGAGTTTGATAGTACGATATGCGTAGCTGGATTGGCCAAATACAGTTCGGGTCAACGGAATCACTAGGTTTCTCTCCCTTCGCACTGCCCTATCTGTGCTAGACGCAGAGCGGAACTCGAACAAGTCACGCATGTGTTCATTTAGGTCACTGTTCATAACAAAATGCTTGAAGAGGAATTTAAGCATAGTCTCGTCTCGTTTCTCGGTTGCCGTGAACCAGTTCAGTTTCTCGAACTCATCGACAAGAATTCTCGGGGTCGGAATGATCGCTTTTGTCAGTATGATTTTCTTCACCATCCGAAACAATATGTCATCAAAGAGCTCCAACTTGGAAGCACATACGGAGCCCCATACTGGAAGTAGATAGTTGAAAACTGACAGGACGAGTGAGTCACAGTACACACGCAGTTGTCTTTGGCTGAAGCTGTGGTGATGTCTTCCTATGAGTTTGACTCAGGCGCTCATGTTCTTGAGAACTGTATCCGTATGGTGATCCCATTACAGCTTAGGATCAAGCCAAAGACCGAGACACTTGAAATGCTCGACACATTCAATCTGAGCACCATCCAGACCGAAGCACAACTTCTCAGGAACAGTTAACCGAGGAGGATAGAAGATCATAGATTTGGTCTCGGGAATGCTGATTGATAATCCATTAAATCTCGACCACTGAGCGATCCTGTTGAATTCGGCCTGCAAAACTTCCTCCACCTCAGTCTTAGACTTTCCCGAATAATAAAGGATCACGTCATCTGTGTACATATTGACTTGGCACTTCTGCACTACACGCGGTAACTCGTTAATGTAAATTGTGAAAAGGAGTGGGCCGAGAACGCTGCCCTGAGGGACACCGCACTGCACAAATCGAGGGGACGAAAGGCTCGATCCAAATTTCACCCGCATCGGTCTTGCCTGCAGGTAACTAGCAATCCAGGACAGCAGGCGCCCGCGTATGCCATTCCGTTTCAGTTTGAGCAACAGTCTTGAATGTGGTACAGATGGGAAAGCACTTCTATAATCCAGGAAGATGGCGCCCGTGTAAAGACGTTTGTCACCTGCCACGTAGCAGTGATTAGTGAATTTAACTGTTGCACTTTGGGTTGAGTAAGTTCCTCGGAAACCGTGCTGGAAGGGGCTTATCAGTTTTTGGGACTGAAGGAAGGTCATAATTTTACGGTGAACTAACTTCTCGAACAGTTTTGAACGAGAGTGGAGTGTTCGCTTGAAGTCTGCTGTGAGCCACTTGGGGAGGGATGACTTCACCAAAATTGTTTTAATTGGCACAGTCCGGTCAAGGATGAACTTGCACATGTACGAAAACACATTAAGCACAGCATCGACGTGAGGGCAGAGGTCAAGAATCCACCACGGAGCAGAAGTAATCATGTCATCTATACTCTTACGAGTGCCAGCATCACAGTTTTTCAGAGGCCGAAAGGACAAGGTTCTTCCCCACGGCATGACGACGTATGGTATAAACCAAATCATGGTCGGTTGAGATGCTGCAATGTAAAACTCCGCTCGCACAGTGTTTGCTTTCACAGTTAGTAATAATTAAGTCTATGATGGACCGCTTGTGCACATTGTTCACAATGTAGTGGTGGGTGGGATGCCGTATTAACTGACCAAATCCATGCTGGAACAAAAGAGATTGGAATTTTCGGCACTCAGAGGTCAGAGGCATTGAAAAGTCTAGATTTAGATCACCGATCAGGTAGGTGTCAGTAGCTGCATGGGCTGATAGAATCTTTGCAATATGGTTAAATTCACTGCTTAGGATTTTTCTAGGTCGAGAGAGTACAACAATTGATATTGGCTTAATAAATGGTCTTTTAACAGAAACCTTTAGTGACTCAATGGGATATTGGGAGTGGAAGGAAGGGAATTCAGTAGTGTGCCAACCATCTCTCACATACAGGCAGATTCCACCTCCGCGTTCACGATAAGATGTGAAGGGTCTGTCTTTTCTGAAAAATTGATAGCCGGAGATGCTGAGCTCTTCATCTTTTACATCCGGGATTAGCCACGTTTCTGAGATTGCCAGGAAGTCCAGATTATGATAATCAAGTAAAAATGTGATGTCATCTTTCTTGTTCTTGGACATGAGGTCTCGGACATTTAAGTGGGCTATCTTGTTTCCGTTGCTCAATTTCTCGATCCGAAGTTGTTTAAGTTGGGCTTTTGCACGTGGTGAGCTTGGTCGCGGTACAGATTTAGCAGAGCATGACATACAGGTCCAGTTGTTCTTAATCTTGATTGATACCTTTGCACATACTCTATGAACTGAGAAGCCGCATAAAAGGCAGGTCAGGAGCACAAATCTGGATTTGATGATATTGCATATGCTGCATGATTTAGTTGATGTAGTGCTGCAAGCTTCGCAAACCCAGGTCTGTTCCTCGATGAGGGCCTTGAACTTTATCGGGGTATAGATTGTTGTATCTAGGCATGTTCGGTGATAGTAATGCTTGCATTTGGAGCAGTGGATTCCCATGAGCCTGGTCCGAAGGAGAGTGCATATTGAGCAAGGAGGTCCAGGGTTGATAATATTCATGCCACATTGCAGTAGTATAAGAAGAAGAGCACTGCTGACTTTGACTGTATGGAGAGGTTGATTAGCAACACTAACTGAATTCCTGTGTAAGCAGGAATTGCAGCTAAGGATGTAGGTCAGAAAGGTAAGAGAGGAGTGAGTCAAGCAAGGACATACCATTTGAATGGGGCTCGAGGTTATATCGTGTGCATGATAAGCCGGTTGTTCTGATAGGAAGCCTGCACTTCCAGCCTCAGGTAAAATAATTCCAGCTTCAAGCCAACTCACGGGTAGTAGATGATCTTGAAATTGACCGAAAATCGGGTAAAAACTTGGAGGTAGGCACTGATCACTTGCACTCATATGATCACGACCACCTGATGCACCTACCGGAGTGATTTTTATTAAAGGAGAGTGACACACTAAAAGGCTAAAAATAAGAAACTGGGAGCAACCAAAACACACGTCTGCTCTCGCCATCGTCGGAAGATACGATCGTTTTAATAACTGTTCTTTCAAACATTTTGAACATGTTTAAGAAAATAGAACTACTCATCAAGAGCATTCACTGGCATTTTAACCCATTCAAGGCTAGATCTATCATTGTGAAGTTGTATTTTAAGAAAATCGCTATAACCAGACGAGAAATTTAAATCTTATTTGTTCAGCACAATTACTTTTGGGCTGTGCCATTTTTCTATGATGACAGCACGGATCTCTTTGTACTCCCAACCACCTCGGCTCGTCTGTTCTGCACAAGATTTATTCTAAGCCAAATCCTGTTTCCAATTTTCGCTTTGGTCTTTAATTGTATCAAAAATGTTTTGAACGAAGGACTTGTAGTGACCAGTTTGAATCATATATTTACACTATTCTACTATGTATGCTGTATCTGCGGAGCACTGGCTCATTTGCAAACATTCTACAAGCGGAAGGAACTTGTACAACTTCTAAATTCGTACCAGCGTCATATTAAGTACTTGCATGGTAAGGAAAATCATACTTTTTCGGACGCTCGCTCCGAAACTTTAAAGTTAAGATTTTCAGGATTCACATTGACCTGGGTCTAAATACCAAATTCTATACTGCATATTTTTGAATTTTTTAAACTTCTAAGTGAATATTTGCATATTTTGACGTTTTCTAATGTTGCTGCATATTTTGAAATTTTGGAACATATTTCTGCGTTTCATACTGTATAATTTGAGGTTTTCTGAAGCTAAAGTCTCTGATTTGATTAATTTGATTACTATTCAGATTTTTTTTTATTTTCCGGTTTTTGGTGATAAGTATTAATTATTTTGGAAAAGTCCAAAATTTTTGCGTATTGCTTTTAATGCAATGTTTGCGAGAATTCTTACGCTTCAGATGTTGCTTGAACGGCAAACATTTGTTCGTCGAACATTTACTCGTCGCACATTCATTCGTCGAACAAAATTTCCGTTCGTCGAACTTGGAAAAAGGTCTCAAACTTTACTTACTTATTAATTACTTAAATCCCTATCTATAATGAGCTGTTGCTGTGTGTCTGTGGGTCTATGGGTCTATCTATGTCTCTGTCACACAACAACTTGGTCAACACCAGGAGGCACTAGCACAATGTCATGGCAACCTAATCCTACAGAATACAATATCCTATTATTAGCAGTTGATCCATGTATGACCAGGGCCGGCGGAGCTTATGTGTAGGCCCTGGGCAAGAAATGTGGCAGTTTTGAACCGTGATCAATTTTTATAGTTTTTCCAAACTAGCAATTTTTCAGGCATTTGATTCTGCAAAGCATTTTAAATGCTCTTCAAAAAAATCAATATATATCATTCTAAATTGAAATAAAAGCCTAATAAACAGCTAACACTAAGATTCAATTCAGTAAAAATTATTTTATTAATTGCGGTTAGCTTTAATCTTTTTGGATTATAGCTACAATAGATCGTGAAATGGGTAACGTATATAACACATAAAGGCAATCATATTGCTCTACGTATAATTTTCAAGACAAAACATTGAATTAATTAAAATTAATCTTAGAAAAATTCCTCGCAAATATTTTTTATTGTCGAATTTTTTGAAATGATAATTAATCGTGTATAAATAAAAGAAATTAGCTGAGCGCACGCTTGACATTTCCTAAAATACCTAGACATTTATTAAATTGGCTATCATCGCTGGTTGACTCTAACATGTTAATCCGTTTAATTGATCATGTTAGCTAAATGGTTTCGAAGAATACAGGGGAAATGGGATCATCGTGGTTTCTGTGATACTCCATGGTTTAAACTGGAGCTGGTAAATGATTTATGGTATCTATGTATAAAATATGTATCATTTCTATACAATTTATATAAAAAATGGGTCAATTTATCTCTCAGATTGACGCGTCGAGTATCCTTAGTCTCAAAAGTTCAAAATCTTTTTAATTCAAAGTCAGTAAGCCCCCAATGACGGTAGGCCCAGGGAATTCGCCCCTGTTGCCCCCCCCCCTTTACGCCGGCGCTGTGTATGACTATCGGTCGCCCGAAAAGTTGGGTGGGACAACAGGGTGGGCTAAAGTTGGGCGGGGACATTAGGGTGGGCGAAATTTGGGCGGGGACAATTAAGGTGGCGAAAATTAGGCCGGACATGAAAGGAATGAGCATATATATATTTGAAAAATTCAATTCAATACACGGATCAGTGCTAAGCACTGATTAGTGGGCAGCTAGTAACATATAACGCATAGGTACTTAAACATACCATACCAGTCTCGACATTACACACACACACACGTTAGTCTAAGTACTAATTACTTGTCTACACAAATTTAAGCTAAAAATCTGGTGCGCAGTCCTTGCATCGCAATGCATTCATTAATTATGGCCAGAACAGTAAATGTTTTGTCTAATCTAAGTAAAATACTACATACTGAAACTATTTGTATTATTTACATAGAATTACAATCCAAACCGAAATGAAATGTCCCTGAAATTGCTTTCATGTATTCAAACAGAGAAACTGAATTTGCGTTGATTTTAACATTCTTTGGTGCATATTTTACTGTATATTTCGACCAGCATTTAGTGCTTACAAACCTTTCTTAAATATAGCTCTCATAGCAGCATTGAAAACTTTTGAATTAACAAATCTCATAACTATATTTTGGTATTTTAACAGATCAAAATTCCTGTCGATCGAAAGAAAACATTTCCATAGGACTTGTACAGTTATGTATAGTATCACTGTTCATGATGCCGATTTTTGACACTATTCTGTACCTGGGAAGTTGTGACTTCCATTTCTTAGCTTCTCTCGCTCCCGTCTGCGTGCTAGAAAACAATCGATCAGTACACCAAGGCTACCTCTTCACTATTATTCTGTACTGTGTGCTTCAGTATGCATTTGTTACAATTATCGTTTGTTAATTTTTCGTTTTCCTAGCGACTGGGCTCCAAATCCTCGTAGAAGGTCTGGAGATGATTCGAGAATTGAGGTAATTGCTTTTCAATGCATCATTTCGTAATGTTATACAATCCAAATAATTTGTCGGTTTACAGAATCCTGGTACATACAAATACAACAAGAAAATCAGGAATTGATGATTCCACTTGGATTACACGCTATCGATCGTGTCAGTTGCTAGCAAGTTTGGTCAACGATGCACTTGGAGATACGTTCATTCCTGGACACTTCTTGTCCACTGTAACAATTACTGTGCTCGCTAGTTTTTTACAAATACGACTGAATACCAGCTACGTTCTAGGCACATGCCTAGTATTTGTCAACATTATTATGAGCTGCATAATGTTCGTTTGGGGCATTGGTACATTATTTCAAAGATATGCGGAACACGCTTTGCGCTCTAAGATTTGAAAACACAATTGTTTAAAGTTTCGAAAGGTGTTGAAATCTGCCAACCAATTTTCATTAATGTTGGGTCGTTCGGTAGGGTGAACAAAGCGGTGCTTCTGAGAATATACGCTGTAGTGGTAGATGCCATCATTACGCTATTAATTGCATCAAATAAGACATAAAATAATGGTAGCTGGTTGTAATAGGTTGGTGCTGAACTGATATAGGTACATCAGAAATCTAAAATCAAATGCCCATTTTAGCTTGAATATAAATAGCTATATAACATTCTGCGGTGTCGTTTAAATAAGACTGATATATTTCATGTTGGAATAAAATACTAAAATATTTATTTTAGTAATTTCATACAATGGGATTGCGTATTTTAGTAAGTAATAGTAGCAAGGTGCCGTTGAACAATCTTTAATAAAAGCCTGCTATCTTCTTGATGCTTCTCAGAAAAACTGCAATGTCGCTGGCAGTCTGACTCTTGTCGTCACAAAGCTCAAAGAATTTAATCATCGCACGTGACACTCCTTCTGACGTGGAAGACCACTCTCGACGTAATTTGTTACAAACTTCATCCTTATTGATTTTTGTTTGACAGAAACAAATGAAATGCTGCAATGACCAGAATGTGTTTTGAAGTGAGTGTGTGCTTAATAGAAACAGCATGATTCAATGAGAAACTCGAGACAGAGACAAAAATGGTTACATATTAACTTTTAGCATACGAATTTAAGAGAGACGTTTCCAGAATTTAGTCCCAATCCCAATAATATTCTTAAGCGGCAGCCAGACGATACATCAGCATTTAAAAATTTATGATATCGAACTTGTTTTCATATATTCCCTAGACACTTGACGAAACAAGAAGTCAATAAAATTAGCACTTTGGTTGCTAAATTATTTAGTGGGCAGACAGTCCCATATTTTTCCTCACGCCAGAATTCACATAATAGATATATTTTCAATGCGGAACATAAGTAAATCTTGAACTACCTAAGGGCAATATACACAAAAATGTTGCTTGAAGAGACAAGTATCTTACGAGGGGTGTCTGAAAAGCTTTTTTTCTGATGATACCATGTATGTATTAATCGGATGGAGTTCAGGTGTGCAAGTCCAGGTCTGCCTCTCCAGAAGCTGCAACTGGACTGGATGGCATTCCAAGATAGTCCTTCACTCACCGCGACCAGGCCATCCCTATTTATCGGGCCCATTTCGCTTCTCCGTGATGTACGACCATTGCAATCAACCTCCCCAACTCTCGGTGCGGCGCCCTCCAGTCTGGCGATAGTGAGCCTTGTTCCAGACTTACACCAGTTTCCTGATGCAACTGAGGCCTCTACCTGCCTACACTAGCAACTTTGTAGTCATTGCTACAGACTGGTCTTTGCCGGACACCAAGGTCGTGGCCGGGCTTCCAGGCAGGGGAGTTTGGTGGCTGATTACAAGGAAGGAGATCGACTCTCCTTGATAAAGATTTCACATATTAAAGGCCCTGCCATGCCAATGTGAATCTTTTATCTCGTCTTTACATTCCATTGCTATCGGGAGGGATAGACCGAGGTCTTCCAAACGTAGCTAGCTTGCAAGATTGAGACTCGCACACTAGACTACGACGTCTCCCTCTGATGATACCAACAATTAAACTTACTTTCTTGAAATGTTGTTCCTTTTAAGCGTGGTTCTATTGCGAAATTAATACTTCCAAAAAATTAGTACTCTAACCATGAGCCCATCCAATCTGCATCTGCACGGCGGCTATGATTTCTGAATCGTCGTATCCTCTCAAACACTTTCTTAAGTATTTAGACGGATAAAAGTCACTTATGGCAAGGTCCGAATCCCAACCAGAATGGGGAAACTCAATCAAGAAAGATTGGTCCAGGAAAGTGCTTACACGATAAGATGTTTGAGGCGACGAGTTTTCGTTTTCAAAAAAAAAAACATCTTGCACGCGCGATTTGCTTGCCATTTCCGATTGCGTAGCGCAATTGCCTAAAACATGTGTGACAGTTTTAGCAGCTAATGGTGCTACCATGAGGCAAGTAGTCGAGCAGTCCCAGACAGAGCCTTTTTTGGTACTTTCTGGAAATTATCTCGTTTTTGGGAGAAATTGTTAGAGAAACTCCACGATGCTACCACTGCCCCGGCTGCATATTTACAAACTCCTACCCACGTCTGCAACTGGAGCCAGCTAACTTCTGAGGATTACTATTTAGACAAAAATGACTCGAAAAAAACCTGTAGTACTCATTAAAAAAGCAACTTTGTTTAAATAAACTTTTCTCTACAGTTCAGAGGTCAAGAGCTATGTGACCCCAAAGTCCAAAAATATGTATCTGACAAGTGACCTGACAGCTAACTGTTAAACTTTAGAGAAAAGTTTATTTAGACAAAGTTGCTTATTTTAATGAGTACTAAAAGTTTTGTTAGAGTCATTTTTGTCTAAAAAGTAACCTTCAGAAGTTAGCTGGCTCCAATTGCAGGCGTGGGTTGGAGTTTGTAAATATGCGTCCCGGCTTTATACTCAGTACCGAAACTTTTCAGAAACCCCTCGTAGATTCGAAAATTTAGCTCCAAGATACAAATATACAAGCTACCTTAAGCTACAAATTTTGTTAAGATACAAAGATACCAAGGTACAAGATACTTTTGGTCATGAAGATTCAAAAGTACAAGATACACCATAAAAAGTATTCAAAATACTCAAACTAACAATTTTTGGTTCAAATTAATATTTCGTACGAGGATACTGCACTTTTTCAAGGTGCAAGATACTTTTAGTAGCCAAAATATGTATCTTAGCCAGCCTTGCTTAATTAATACCTTCGACTGGGCTGTTCGCTGTTCTGTCGAAGTATTCAATACTTAAATATGAAGCGCATTAGAATGCTCACACTGAAGCATACTATTCCCCATACGAAAGAATTTATTGTACCTCGTAAGTCATGTGAAAAGTTGATTGAAATTGAAGAGTTACAGACGGGATGTAAATGGCTTGTATTTAAACTGACCTTAAAACCTTGGCCACTTCTTTTTTGCTAAAAATGCGACCTGCTATAAAAGTGGCCACTATTTTGCTTTTTTGGACCTTTTTTTAGCCATTATTATCCTTCTATTTTGCCTAAGAATATGCATGCGAAAATTGAAAGTAAATTACGTACGGTCCAGAGCTTATTTTAACAATCATGTTGTCGTTTCATTGGAAGAAAGCGTTTGGCTTTTAACCAAAATTGCCCTTAAAATTATTAAAGCTAAAATAGTATAATTTGTACAAAAAAGTATTTTTGATTCAAAGATTTCCATTTGTCAGGATAGTACATCATATACATGCCATGATATCACGATCTACTGAACAATGGGAGTTTTTTTTGGCTAGTGATGATTTACCGCGTGCGCGCTTGGCGTTAGGTGGAATATGGGTTTGGCTTCGTCTCGAACCGTGTACAGTTTTTCAATTACTTATCGCAATTCCTAAAACATGTTTACAAATATACTGATTCATAAAGATTTGACAAGTACATGAAGCTGCCCGCCATTAACATGTTTAACAGCACTTGTCTTATCGGGAAACGATTTTACATTTGCCAAATTCACTCCAGGCCCTCGTCTGGCTCACACTTGCTTCAGTCTCTGCGTCACTCGCCGAATCATCACTATCGCTGCGTACTAACTCTTGTGATGCCAAGTTGGAGTTTACTAAAACTGCTCGCTTCGAAAGCAG
>JAQFXZ010000800.1:0-15554 GCA_034694025.1 Ceratophysella scotica | reverse complement strand
AGTTTCTATTAACGGATGTTCTAATTCCATATTTTCATTTTGCTCGAAAAGTATTTTCATTTTGCTCGAGAAGTCTTTTCATTTTGCTCGAAAAGTATTTTCATTTTGCTTGAAAAGTCTTTTCATTTTGCTCGAGCAGTCTTTTCATTGTGCTCGAAATATTTGTCCTCGTAATAAAAGATCCCTTGGTTTCTGGATATGATTTGGGCTCGTGTATTGCATTGTGGCTTTACTGAGTCAAACGCAAAGTGGACTGGAATGGTATGGAGGACATGAAGTTTTGGCCACAACGACAATGACACAAATAGACTTCGAAGACAGTCAACAATGAGACGGTAGGGCGTAATGTTAGCTAATTTGGTAATTGGCTTAGTTAATTGAATTAGAAGAAAGAAATTCAAGTAGCAGAACACAGAATTGGTTCTTACCTGGTGCTCTGCTTCAGACAAGACTCCAACTACTCGTGAGATTCGTACTGGAGAGACTGAGTGGACGGAGCAACTCCAGGCTTTTCCATTCGGATTCTCTATACGCTCCGTGCCAACAGCCATCCTCCGAGAAAAGACTCCAGTCAATTCGGTCACTAAGCTAAGTAGATTTAGATTTGCATGAGGGAGACTGGCACGACATGAATTATCCAGTGATTGAACGTTGTGTCCTGAACCATCCCCATTAATGATACACGAACCCGATTTTCTCGCACAATGCCTTTCCTGGAGGAAGGGTTAAGAAATAGTTTTTAGTTGAACACAAACACCATCACTGCTTATCACAACTCCAAAAAAACGGTGCTTCCGGGCACACGTTATTGGAAATTTGCAGAAAAAACAAACCTAGTGGCAAATTGTATGTAGCTTGTAGCATCACACCGCCCCCAACAAACATTTCGTTTAATTAGCTGTAAACAGATTAGGTTACCGAATTCCTTATTAATCCTGCATATCCATAATAATCGCATGATCGCATGAATGCGAAATCACACAAAACATGCACGAAGGCACGATAGAATTTGTACAACGGAACTGAACGGAACGGAGCAGTGAGTTAATAAGTGGGAAGTGAGCAAATCAGACAGCACCCAGCCCACAGGATCGCCTAATGCTCCAACATGCATGTTGTTAGTGTTCCAAGGTGAAGGATGACGTGCACGAGTAAAAAATCATTGCATGGAAACGGCTTTCCGTCCGATCCGATGAGCAGCGATAGTGCAAAAAAGATCGTGGCTCCTCGTAGAAACTCGTACCGGCGGGTTTAGGATTACTGGAACTGGGGGGAAATGGTAGTTTAGTTCACTATGCCGGTAAACGACACGGTGTATGCTTTACAAGAAGCAGCAGAGTTCTCGTTTCACCAAAATGTATTATTCCTTGTTCCCCTTCCCGCTACAATTACAATGAATATAACTAAGTTTCATTGAACTATATCGTGAAGAAATGATACTGAGGGCAGGGAAACTCTGAGCCCTATCTCTATACGTTTTGGTTAAAAAGTTCTCATATGCTATGCTATATGCTAGACGAAAGAATCAAAAGCAAGACACGGATGTGATTTTCTAATGCTGAACATATGATTTATTATTTCTAAACTAATACGAACGACTACTATTATTTCCGAATGAAATTCCTGATGGGTGTACAATTTACAATACGCGATAGACGCCAAAATCTATAGGATTGAGCTTGTATCAAGTTGGACTACACTTGGACAATATCTAGACGAACAAAACAGGAGTTCAAACAACTCAGAAAATCAACTTAACAACAACAAATATCTAATTAATGTGGATCATCTGGAACCAGACCGGACCAGAAATATGCTGGAATCTAACGGCCGCACTTTTACATCCGAAAAGTTTTATAGATTGGCATGGACATGGTGCGTAACTCAAGAACACATCCGCTTCCTGTTCTACACCCGTCCCATACTTTTCAAATATCAAAAAAATATAACAAAATTTTGGAATTTGACAAAAAATTTGTCGAACAATTCAGAAGACTCTGAATGGACACTGAACATTATCTGAGTTATGGCTACCTAACGACTAGGAGTTTACCTATACTTGGCAAGGTTAGGTTCTAACTTCTAACCTAATACTTGTATTCTACCCTGGCTTCACATCAATTCTAATTCTCTATCCATAATTTGGGCCCTCGCCATGCCTTAATGGAATAATTCTACAGCCTGAACCAAAGAGTCGAGCCGCTAACTGAAGTTTTATTGAAATTATAGTCGATGGAAGAAGGATTCAATTTCTTTCAGATTAAGGCAACATGTGTCAGGCCATTTCTTAAATTTGTGGAAACAAATGCCAAAATTAGCATAACGATGACAACTAAGAAAAGTGATAATGCCTTGCGCGCAAGTTTCCTCTACTGAAGTGGAGCGAATCTTTTCAAAAATCGTTTTCTCAAATTCATTGGTTGCAAAAATCTCAACGAACCTTCCTTCCATCGGAAGTATTTTCAAAACAAATTAAGTCTACCATAAAGGGCTCAGCTCTTGGCTTCAGGCTGCAGAATCTTTCAACAGGGTTGACAATTCTCGAACCCGCTCTGAATACTGGGATTTGGAAGAACTGTCCCTACAGCGTTAGAGAGATAAGGAAGCATTAGAATTAGATAGCAACATACTGTTCCTGGACTACAAAGTCTTCCCAGCGCTGAACTACCAATATAACTCGTTTGGTAAAATGGCGGAGCATGGCAGACTGCACAGCACTAAAGGTGCGTAGCTTTATGGATGGCCTATTTATTTCTAGAAATATTGCACACTGAAGCTGCATGATAGGGTATGCTAGATATTTGGCCTCACTTTCGAATGTAAATGAAAATTAACATTCTTGCATTGCAGTCTTTGCAAATCGAGATTGTAGAAAGCAGGTGTGAAAGATCACTGAGGTGAACGTGAAAAATATCTCAGCGCAGCAACATAGCAGAACAAGGCAAAAATGGCATGACAAATGACTTCATTCTTCCCACATTCAGAAAGTGCGTAAGCATACACGTACAGTAATTAGTATTAAAGTGGTCATTCGGCGTGTTTAGCTTTAATATTTCTTGCGATAATTTTTTGATTCACTGCGGCTTTAAGTTTTATGGCTGTAATATTTTCCCTCTCAATTTGCAATATGTTCTTTTCAACTTGTCATTCTAGTCACAAATCCTAATCATCATTCATCATTTCAGACTGATACTGTATTGATCCTTGATGGACCAATATTAGGAAAAAATATTCCATCATTTTAGGTACTCGTGAGAATTCGGTAAGAAACTTATCGTTTTGGGCTGGAAGACTTGGTTGTTGACGATTTTAGTGGAAGAGGCACGAGAGGAGAATTCGTTTCAGTTTATTTCCTTTCCGCAAGCGTTTGGTGACACGGCGTTGATGTTTGAGAAATATATTGTTTTCTTTACCACATGTTTTTGAATTCTTTCTGTTCTCAGGAAAAATCATTTGGTCCAAATTGTTCTCCAGAAGGGCTAGTGCTGTGGGAATCTTGGCCAGCTTTTGAAGCCCAATCAGAATTCCGTAGTCGAAAACTTGCTGTAAAATCAAACAAACAGAATTCAAATAAGTTCATCACTATCCTCTTTGTACTTGTTTGGGCTGGCCCAAAATAATAATTAAGATGCAAATACGTCAAGGCCAAGCATTTTTCTGGAAAAAGAATGGCATACTAGAATTATTGAACACCTGTCACCTGTCACCTGTCACCCTAACGAAACACAGCTTGGCTGAAGGTAGTGAAGTATGAAGAATTGGAAGGTTGGCATCAGGAGAATTGGTGGCAGAATCGAGACGAGACAGTGAAATATTATATACTGCTACTAAATTATCTAATTATTTAATTTCATTAATTTGACAGAGCCTACAACGCAAAACCTCAGAATCAGAACTCGAGCAGAATAGTGAATTCCCAATCAAGCTTTTCATGCACTGAGCTCGATAGCGGAATAGTTCTTAAAGTTTGAAGGAAGGGAAGAAGTCAAGGTCGAAGCTCGAACTGAGTCACAGGCACCGAATGGAGTATCTCTAAGCTTGAAAGTTTGAGCAGAAGCAGATATGCTCCTCATACAGCTGAGGTGAGCTGAGGTCGAACCACCTGATATGAACTCTGTGAAATGCTCCTTATCTTATCCTCATCTTATCTCTAATAACTGGTGCAAGCAAAGTCTTACCTTCGTATTCCTTCTGCTCAGAGCAGAACACTCGATGTAGTTCTTAGCTCCTATTTTCTGGGAAAGACGAATTGCTCTGCTTTCTGCCACAGGAGTCTCACCTTGAGCCGAGAGTTTCAACAACGCCTGCAGATGCAAAGAGAAGAGATACTTGGTAAAACTCATGCAGAGCTCGTGTTGGACAATCAAGTCTGAATTCCGAGTTAGAAGCTCAGACTTTGTACTTGTTTCAATTAAGGGTATTACGCTCGTGTTAGATCGAAGGTCGGCCTGAGTTCCAACGAGTAAGATGTTGGCTTGTTTGGAGTGACAATGACGACGTATTTCCGGAACATATTTCGAGGTCAAGGCTTGGAATGATGATGGAACCACAACACTGAAGCAGAGAATGAACACGTCCGCAGTAGTGAAGCACAATGGCCGAAATCGGTCCAATTCAGGCTGTTCAAACAGAATAGGACAAAACAAATTGAAACTTTGGTACAGAAGATTGGACGGTATTCACTTACAAACCATTTTTGAAAATCTACGGAAAATCTGCAATTAAATTCCAGAAGGCAATACTTTCCTATTTTGACGTACTAATTTTACAAATACCACCGGGCCGCTCAACCTATGGGATATGCACGTTGAAACTTTTTGAAAATGAACCAATTTAGTTTGTATTTAGAAACTAAGTATTTGCTTGTATGTGTAATATATTTTTCTAATTTGTATTTTTTTTTTCGTTGGAAAAACTTTTATTATTGCGATTTTGATGAATATTCTCGATTCTCGTTCATGTATTTTGCCTATCTATGTAAATATAGGATTAAATCCATCGCCATCTCTTATGACTTACTTGGCCGCCAATGTCAATCAAAGAAAGGTCCACATCGTGATGTCCTCTGAATCCATCTTTCACGCGTTGTGCAACTGGAATACAAAATACACCGACCAATGAATTCTGAATTCAATTTCGTTTCCACTCCACAGAATGTCTCATTTCAATGACAAAAGATAAAATTATGCACATCCATTTTGTAACTATTCGAAAATTTTGCATACTGTCCAGCATTCTGTGACGCTTTGTATGGGACGGAATCAGGTAACGCAGACAACCGATGTCAAGCAAGCAGACTTCCGACTTCCGACACTTCGTATCGCAGTGTGGACAGATATTTGACATCAAGTACAGACAGACACCTGACACTCAGGCATCAGGCAGCAAGGAAGTAGATATCCCACTCCGACATCAAATTCACAATCACCAAAGTATGCTAAAAAGTTCCTCCAATTTTTTTTTTGGAAAACCTTACAATCATGTTTGCCTGCTCATTGCAACAAAGGACAAATTCTGCGTAGTTGATGCCGGAGTTGAAGCATGAGGGGTCTTTGCTTATTACTTGAAAGTCGAATGGATGTCTGCATATTAATGTTTCAACGTACCGTTGTACTCCTCCCAAGTTGTTGGTACATAATTTCCAGGCGTGAATGTGCTTGATGGGTCAATGCATTGCCCGACCAGAGCGGACTTCCCTACTCCCACATCCCCAATCAGGACAAAGGTCAAAGGGGTCGAGGCCCGTTCCGTGGCTGTAACACTGTCGGTTGATTCCTCGGATTTTGCAATAGTCACGGACATTTCCGATGGCCCTTTCCTGATTGGTTCGCTGAAGATGAGCACAATGATTGTATCCGGGTGCTGCTGGTGACTGGAAGAAGGAAGCTCAAAGGTCAAACCCAGCTTCTCCAGCTCCAGCAGTGTTGTCCAGTGTGCAGCCTTTCAACCCAGCCCAGTCAACTCCTGACTGACTACTGCACGCGCACGCACTGCAGCAACTCAACAAGCCATAAGCACAAGTCGGCACCGGCATCAGCTTTACCAGTTACCTCGCCCCACGCACCTCCAATTTGCCGCGCTCCATATCCACCTGACTCATCTGCATCAAACCAGAACGAGGGCAGGAATTATTGCATTGAAAAAAAAGAGGATGGACTAACATTAACTACAATTATGTAGCTATTTTAAATAAGCGGACTTCATTGATTCTTCTGCAACTTGGAACTGAACCCGCTTGGTATTATTTGAGATTTTAGTTCGGATTTGGATCAAGATTTGAATATCGGCAAATCCATAGATTATAATACCAGAATACCTACCTACTTCTATGGGCAAATGCTTGAAATCTTAGTTTATTTATTACCTTTGTCACGTGTTCCACTGATTTTCCATGTTTACATCTAATAATGATTAATGACTGCACAATCTTCATTTGGACATTTTGTGTACCAGAGATATTTTTGAAACGAACAGTGCCGATAATGATAACGCTTGCTCCACCTAAAGTTGAGGTGCCGTGCCGATTGATGCCACCTTCCGTGCCGACCCACTAGAGTGTCACACACAAATTGGACCCCCCCCCCCTTCATTTCCTCATGTCCAGCTTAACGGTTCCCCTTGAAGGGAAAGGAACACTTTTGTGATTTCATATGGCGAATAAATTGCCAGTATGATGTGTTGTGAAACTCCAACCTTCGACCGACTAATCACTCTACGATTATATAAACGAAACTCTCGATAGATAGCGTTCTTCCTGAAAGGGAAATTCACAAAGTACGAAAAATTTGGCGAATTCGGGTCTTCAAATTCAAAATCAACCTTTGATTTAGAATTTATTTGAAAAAAATACTATTTAAAGTTAACAGATATTAAACATTTTGTGTAACCACAGGAAGAAGGGATACACTTTTCTGCTTACTTTCTCGAGCATATAGCACGATTCTCATCAAGGAGCTGCCAGCGAGAAACCGCGACACACAAAAAAACCACGACACCAAAAACAGTGACACGCTATATAACCTAACCTAACCTAAAGTATAGAAATCAGTGTCGCTGTTTTTGGTGTCCCGGTTTTTGGTGTCGCGGTTTTTGCCTGTTACGCATCACGAAGCCCGCAGGTAACCATCTACAAGAGTTTACCCCAACTTTTCCTTGTATGAATGATGCATCCGCCATACTTGTGCTACTTGAGAACTTTACATGGAATTTTGTGATAACATTCAAGTGGTCCCGTTAATATTTCATTTTTGAATGCAACACTATGATATTGGATATTATTAGTAAGTATTGCTATTGAGATTGACTCGCCTTTTACTTGATACGTGAACACTTGATAATTTAGTAAATGGCATTCCTCAGCAGGAGGAGGCCGGATGGACGTTAGTTGTTAGTTGAGGTTAGAACCTACTGAACTAAACTCATTCCAGCTTGACTTGACTATAGCTATATACGCATGCACTGTACATTATGTTAATTCGGAGAAAATGATTGCTTACAAATTAAAAAAATCTTATGCTAAAAGTTTTAGCGCTGAGAATGCTTATTGTTTATTATATAATTATTGGATTTTGGAATTGTTGAGCCTTCGGAAATACACCGAGTCACCAAACACTCTACTTTCCGGAAATTGTGGTCATTCCGGGATTGGGCAGGACGTACGGACGATACTCTGCTCGTTCTTCCGATTTAGCACAGTTCATCTTGAAGATAGTGATTGCAAAACAAATGACCATGCCGATGATAAGGAACATTGCAGCCATTGCTAGGAGCATCAGTCCTGAAACAAAAGAGAAGAGATACCGGTCACTTTACTCTCAACTAAATCAGGAGAATATTTACGTTAGTCCCCAATTTCTGGACGTCATCTTTAACTCAATAGTAGTAACTTTACCCCAGTTAGGCCAGCATAATGGCGATCCACGAGCGAATTGGAAGTCCGCTCGACTACAGACGTGCTTATTTGAACCTTCAGATTTCCCCATAAGATCGGCCACCTTCTCGTCAACCCATTCTTCAGTATAATCCGTGACGGCCATACGCTTCCCGCAAGTCTCCTCAACCACCTTCACCATGCAGTCCTTGAACGACTGAAACATTCAAACAAAACCTCATTTTCGAACTTTTCCTCCCAAAGCGCTATAGCATCAGCACATTGCATTCGTTCCTAGTTTAGAGTCTATCCCACGAGAAACCTTTTGGTTTAGGTCAGCGTGCGCTTTCAACCTGCTGGACCTAAACCAAGTGACTACAGCTCTTGATTCAGGATGAACATGTGGCTGTGTGGCGATTGGTCCGGCTCCCATCTTCTTGTCTCACCTTGATGGTGCAGCAGTAGGTGTAGAGATTCATGGATCCATCACGCTCTAGGTACACAGCGCCCTCCTCGTCCACCAGGTTGATGCATTTTTCGTAGGCGTTGCCCTCCAGCTCGGCATAAGAACATTTGACTGACTTTGAAACTTCTGTATCCTCAAGGCTGAATTGTTCCGTCGACTGAAAAGTACCAACAAGCAGAAGCAGCACAACTATAGGTCCCAACCGCTGACCTCGACTAGTGAAGCCTTCAATTCCTCTCATTTTCCTGTGTTCAAAGAGAAACAAGAGGAAGCATAAGATACACGTTTTGATTTACCAAATAATAGGCTGCCTTGACGCTCAGCTTCAGCGCAGTACTTGAAGTCAGCAGAAAAGCCGACTTGGTCAGACTATTGTGGGAGACTACAAATACCCTCTGAACTAAATTATTGGTTTCGCAGGCTTGCATACGACAAAATGACGATAAAAGTCATAGAAAAATATGCTGGAGAAGAGAAATAGTTGATATTACTATTACTTGAATTCTCAAGAACCTGACACCAGAGCAGAGAGACTTTGTAATTGGAACTGAAATGTGGACAGACAAATCCAAAGAATGAGAGATGAGAGTCGAGGCCACTCTCTCCATTCAGCCATTGTTTCTGGAAAGTTTCAAGGAAAGCCAAATTAATCCAGTAGAATACTGGATTTTACACACAAAGACTCGCGAAATCAATCATTAGCAAGCTCAGGCTTTTAGGTCACAACACTCCGAATAAAGCTGCTTATTTTCTGGAAAAAGACGAACTGAAAATGTCTGAATATAGTCTAGTTTTCGATAGATAGCGATGGTGCGTGCATGACACGCCGTCCGTACAAACGACAAATTTTACAATTAAACCAAGTGAAATATCATTTGTGAAAATTTGGTGTGTTGTCAAAAAATGAGCTAGTCAATCGATATCTTTGGATTGGTGTCGAAACTGAGTGCCCGTGAAACTCATTATCATTTCAGCCAAACTGCGCACCTGAAACTGTTTTCAATATTAATTTGAGATTTGTTTTCAATAGTACATACAACTTTAAAAGCTCACTGTACGTGTAAATCAAAACTTTCTAATCCGCTTTAATATGTTCGGAGGAGCGAGTTTATTCAATCCTGTTTTTGGCCATAATTTACAATTCGGAATTTTTTAAAATACCTTTGAACTCCAAGAAACATAGTTTAGAAAGGACCTAAACTCCGAAGCATGATATAGTTGTTATTGATTGACAGTGAGAAGGCAATGAAATGATTTAGTGTGAAGCGACAAGCGACGCACTTTAGTCGATTTCGCCTCCTTGAAAGCTTTCTAAATTCCTTTCTAGTTCCATAACCTTGGAGTTCTTCATGTCGGATTGTGAGGTTTTAGGTTCCATTGGCAAATACATTAGGTACAATGAAAAAATTCAAAAAAGCAGAACTAGGCATTCCACAGCTGCCACAATATCAAAATATTTTCAATTCAGTGTTTCAAAGGAAGGAAATTCTTTAAATGAATTTTATTGATATCTGAATGACTTTCCTGCAGGGTTCAGCAGAAAACTCATTACGTGAGCGGAGCGTTATTATTCACCAGAAATTTTGTGTGCAAAACGCGTAAAACTCAGTCTGATGTTAAAAGATCACATTGGCAATCACAACGTACTGAATATGCATTCAAAATAAGCAAACATATTTTGCAGTATTTTGATGACAGCTTGTTTGAAAAAGAACATCGCCCACACCTTACATTTCTGACTTTGGTGACTATTTATGCCTTAAGCCTGTTGACATCGTGCAGCATAAATTCGGATATTGTATGAATCTGACTTTTATCAAGATACTTGCTTTGTCTCTGCATTCTTCCCGAAACGCGTGAAAATTATCGTATGAGGAATTTGGAATGAGAAGATCCAACAAGTACTTCATGACCCGTCTGGCACACATTGTTCTCTGCATTGTTGAGCTGGTCAATTACATATTCCAGATTTCCACTTTGTGCTGTGAGTGAGAGTGACTACCTACTCAAACGTGCTCAAGTATTAACAAATCAGTAGAGACAAGACTGAGATCCAGCATCTCACAGGTCACAAGAGTCCTACTCAGATATTTTAGCACTCTGAAATCTTGCTCAGTGATTTTATTCAATTTTAGTGATCTGTAGAGAGTAAAGACGCAGGCAGGGTTGCTCAATTCCAAGAAATCTCTGAGCTTAACTTAGCCGTTACTCATGTGTCTGTATATAAATGAATTTCACCAAGACATTTCTTCTTGGTTTACGTTTTGAATGCTCAGGTGGTAGTGCTGATCTGATGCTGAGTGAAACACCTGTGTCCAAAGCCAAGCTTTAGTGAAAAAAGATGCAGGAGTGCTGTTTGGAGTTCGTGACTCTTTTCGTGAATTCTACTATTGTCTTATTGTACTTAGCCCTCATTCTCCATAGTAGTGTAACAAGTGATAAGTCTTGATAAATAGGATATCCGTCCCCTCCACAGTACCTACTAGCGTATCTACTTCATATTATTTGCTCAAGAATTTGGCGTTTCGTTCCAAGTTCGGGAATGTCAATGGTATCTTTCCACTCGGAATCCATGTTGGTTGACATTTGGGCCCCTAGTATCCCAATTCCGTTCCTCGTTTATTCCGAACAGAACAGTGTTCCTGTTACGGTGTGCTGAGGAAATTCTGGACGACCAAGCAGCGCAGTTGTAGGATAGGATCATGTGCACCTGTCGAGCCCTCACGCTGTTTTGTGTCGTCATTTTGGGTTCGGGCGGTTGGTCAGCCGAGGCTCAGCTTCTATCCGGAATCACGCCCTATGTCCTCAGCCTTCCCCTCGCTCCCACCATCCTCCGACCAATTGCCATCTTCAAGTTCAGAGCTGCCGCAGCCATAGCTGCATATGTCTATCGTCGACGTAGACAAATGCACATGAGCGCCACACAAGGTCAGCATTTCCAAATCCAAAAATCCGGATTAAGGTCAAATACTTTCAGCTGTCGTCTGGTACTTCAATGAGCCTTAGATATTTGACATCTTTCGTTTGACTCGCTCTCTTTCCCAAAGGAAACGAGCAAAATGGCACAACAGGGAGCTCCAACCCATCCGAAGGCATGAATGCTACTGAAACGAGTTTGACGACCGGAGCTCCTCCCAATCAATCAGATCAGGAAGGTGGATATGGCCCACCAACTACGCAATCAGCCACTGATTACGGAACGAGTGAGCAACTCTATCGAGAATACGGTAAGAGTATCCATTTAGATTTACTCTCTGCTGTACTTCCGGTAAAACTCATTTCAGATATTCTGCAGGTACTCCGAATATCGGTAGTTCAGGGATTGATCCGAATCCCAATCATCAACCTCTACTTCCGCCTGGACCAGAGCAGGCAGGGAAATGGACCAACGGGGACCTGAATCCAAATTCTAGAGTTGGTCGACTGAATCCCACCAACAACTCCCAAATCCCTCCTGAGCAAGGAAAGAAGACATTGGCTTCCCAATCCCAATACGACCAAACCCGTTCGGCTCTTCGTGCCGAGAAGTCAAAGACTAAAAGACAGAAAGAAGAAGAGAAAACAGCAACGCAAATGTCTGTGCGGAGTGAGTCAATAAAAAATGTGAAGAAGTGGCAGAACCACTTTCACGAATCTACGAGGAAACATGGTGATGTTTCTTTTGACCAGAAACTGAACAATAGAAACTCCACAAAGGCCTCAAGCCGTCCCAGGTCAAATACAAACCGATCAGCTAAACTTTCAGATCCTCCACAATCCTTGACTCTCAAGGCTAGGGCTACAAAGGGAAGATTTGGAAAAGATGTCAACCATTGGAAGGTGCAGGTCACTGACTGGGGCAGTCTAGGTCAGCAGAGGACTCTTCATGTACCCTCGGGGAGCGCATATCCCACATCTGACCCTCTTTGGACCGTTTCTTATCTCCCGGTCAGCCAAAATCTTCCTCCCGTAAGTACTTCTGTTTCTGTGTCAATTGTAACCATTGAATTGTTGATTTCCGCCCACTTGCTCAGGAGGCTACGTATTTGCTATGTGTAGGTCAGGCCTTTGAACCCTGACCCTGAGGATCGAATCTCGAGAGACTTTGCATTACCGCATGCTAGAGCCACTTCCGCGTCGGAACTCAATCCACCAGCCGGAATCGTAAGCCAGGGTTTTCATGGCGGGACGCACTACAGTCGGACCCAGCGATGGCAACCGAGCTCCCGCTTTGGAGAAGAACCTTGGAAGCCGCTTGTGCAGAATTATTTTTAGAATTTTCAACCCAGGAAGTAAGGAACGAAGTGCCTTCAATATAGCATAGATGAGTCTTCATGTTATTTAGTATTTTCCCTGGTTGTACAATTATGCATAGATGAATCGGTCTAAGGCTTAACTTTTGCTCTGTTTGATGTATTTGAGACCTTGTAGTTTTCCCTATCTACAAAATACTGTACGATTTTCAGTAGTAAGCTTCCGTCTGAAACATTTCTACACCAAGGAGAGATCCAGCTTCAAGTGACCCGCAAAGTCATTACTGACATTTCCCATTCCAAAGGAGCGAGCAGCGGTTTGAACCAGATCCCTCAGCGTACTACGCTCACCTACTGCATTTCAATACAATTCATTACAATAAATATATTTTCAGTTCCAGTAAGCAAGAACCTTCTATTCGACCGAAATTGTGCTGTATTTATTGCACCATTAGGCTTTTCTTACCCTTAAGAAGCAGCCGTACACAAAGAAAAGATTGTATCGTATTTTAAGTCAAAAGAGAAAAATAATTAGTTCTTGTTTGCATATCTTTTTAAACGTACCTAATAGTTCCAGGTTCCAGTTCCAGCTCGCCAAGTCAGCTCGACCAATTCCTCTCACTTCTCTATCAGATAAAAATGACCTTGACTTTAAACGCTTCCTGCTACCGTTCAATTTTTTGGATTGCATATGCGTCTTTGAACAAACATCATATCTGTCCAAGTCCAGCCTCCATAGCCAAGCTTTTCAGCCGTAAATTCCAATTTAAGTGAGCCTACTGACAGGACTGACTTAATAGACTACTAGTGACAGAAGGCAGTTGGCAGTTGGCATTTTTCAAAGGAGCAGGAGAACTCGAAGGAAAGAGACGCCGTTTTTAAAAGGCTACGTGAACACTGTCCTCGCACTTTTACCCAAATCTTGTCGCATCATCAGTTCCATAAATATCCATCGAAGCCTATTGTCTTGAAATCAAATGAATAGTTAAGTGAGTCATCTTTAATCCGATTCCAGTAGCATCTCTTTCCCTTCGCCTCTAACTTTGAAGTGAAGACTGAAGTGATTGAAAGATTGACTGATGGAGCTGGAGTTGGATTTTCTGACTTGGGTTGACTCGAGCTTGAGCTCCGTCACCCAAGAATTCATGGACTCTGTCCGTAAGCGGAACATGAATTGGTTTGAGCTAAACCAGCACAACCCAAAACGCCCACTCTCTGTCGAACTGAGCAAATTGTTCTCCATGTCAGTTTGTGACCAATGGGGCGACAAGAAGAACTACAAAGCGGCAGATGAGCATCTGAGCAAAGCGGAAGAGGTCCTCACCTGTCGAGAGCAGGAAATGAGTCCGGCTCATCGTCGAGCCTTCGATCATCTTGTGCAGACCAACAGAAACCTCCTACAGACTCACCTTAGCTCTGCTCAAGCGAAGGAGGACAGGCCACGAGGTTGTAAAGTTCGGATTGAGGATCCTCAGACTCAGGCCATGATACTGGCCATGCAGGCCATGGTCATCGGGATCTTCGGGGACACAAAGGAGCCTGTCGCACTCACTGAGCAGGTAAAGTCAATCTCTAACTCCTCAATTTTGGATTTTGGAAACTATGAACACGTGCAGAAAAGTAAGGAGCCGTAATTCCGAGTTTTGTTTTCGTTTGCTTGAATCTCCAGGTGATTAATTTGGATGATGGGCATGCTGAGCATTGGAAGGAGCGATTCCTGGCTCTACGAAGACGCCGACGAGAGGATAACCATCTTGATCCACCGCCAGACGAAGAATGGAAGGCGATGGAGAAGGCGCTGGAGCTTGATGGCGACCAGAACTCAGCAAGTATTCTGGACGGAAAGAGCACACTTCTACACGACTGTCTCAAAGATAGTGGAAATCCGTACTTTGGTCCTAATCGATTGGAATTAGCAGAAGTTGTTGAGCAGCTCAAGTCGAATGCTAGGTAACTGTTCGTCTCAAGTTCAATGACACCGTTTTACGGTTTCCAATTTGTTCTGTTGAAGTCTAACTCAATTCCTTCCTTTCCTTCTCGTTTTCAAAGGAAGGCTTTTGAGGCGAATCCGGATTGCAGCAATTGTGGGATTCGATGGGCTGAGGTCCTCTGTGTTTCAAACATGGGTAAGAAGTGGAGAATTGAGCCTGAGGCGAGGGATGAGGCCAAAGAGCAATTTGAATTATGTCTGGCGAAATGGAAAAAATGCTCACATGTCTTGCACAAAGCCGGGAAATTCTACTTCCACGTGGTAAATGAAATTGAGCTAACTACTTCCATTCCAACTAGCCACCAATTGATTTGAGAAGGTGTCCTTCCAAATCATTGGTAGTGCGGGGTGGTGGGAAACTTCTCGTGGACCAGTCCTCAATATTGTCTCACTCTTTTCTGCTGAATTCCTCCAGTTGCAAGCGTCTGAGTATGGACTTCACTTGTACGAACGAAGTCTGCAGGAAGATGGGACCAACTATCCCTGTCTCATGGAATGGATCAGAGGCGCTCAAGTATATCGACGGTATAAAAAGAACAAGGGAACCAAGATTCTCCGGATCATTGACCACTATCTTCCACACCACAAACAGAGAAAGCTCTTCTCTGCCAAACTACTTTGTCTGAAAGCGACTCTCGTGGCCAAGAAGCCAGGCTTGCAAGAAGCGGTTGAGGTCTGGTTGGAAGCCATTGAAACCTATCCTGATCTTTGGACATCCGAGACCGAGCCGAGAGAAACAAAGAGGGTAAGACAGTTGTTGGTGGCTTCTTCTCTCTCCCATTTCTTCCAACATATCTACTTTTAATTGTCATTACTTCTGTGTAACTCATGAATGCCATTTAATACTATCTGTACAAAATAGAATGCTTCCTAATCCTCTTACATAAAAACGTTGATCTGTATGTTGTGTGTTGTATGTTGTATGTATGTATGTATGTATGTTCACTATCTCCTCCCAAACTACTCAACGTACAACCATGAACGATATCTTAAAAT
>JAQFXZ010000799.1:0-15558 GCA_034694025.1 Ceratophysella scotica | reverse complement strand
CGGTCGATTGGTTTTTTCTGCTCCTCAAATTTGAAAAAAAGGACCGGCAACGGTTACAAGTTTCGGTAAAAAGCCCAGAAGAACAAGACGAGAATCTTTGCTAGTCAGTTGTACGTACTTGTTGTTGAAGTTTCTTGAACTCCTTAGCATCCGTTCCCTTTGGTACAAATTGGAGAGTATCGTCAATTCTAACGGCCGTGCTGCTATGAGTAGGAGACCCAGACACCCACTGAAAACCAAAGTTCCAATTAATGCAAGCACAATCGGGTCGAACACGAGCACAAATGAGAAATAGAAAAACCCAAGCTCTGCAATGTACATACGCCTTTGGAACCCGTCGAATTGAATAAGAACGAGTAGTATTAGTAAGTTAATGTTCTGTGAGTAAGCAAGTTTATTTATGAATTTCAAAACAAATTCACAACTACGAAAACCAACTACGTACAATATATTCAGCTAACTAGCTTCTTCTAGTCTTAATTGTAACTGGAAAAGATTTGTGTCAATACAGAGTTCACTATACAAGTAGGAAGAGTGTACCCAGCAACAGCAGCGCAGCGGAAAGTGGGACTAAGAGTTGTGCCCCTCGAGCTGCAGTTTAACTGCCATATGACGTCGTCATATCAAATGTTAATTTATAATTGTAAGCTTCTTGAACTAAAGCAGAGCTGAATATATTTCGTCATGTTCTCAGATCCCCTTTGGCCGCCAGGCATTGTGCAAAGTACTCCACAGTATAAGCGAATACGACTACGCTCAATTATTGTTTCCACATTAACTAGGAATAAATCCAAATTCAATTACGACCTACGACCTGTCCATCAACGATCCTCTCTTGGCGCAAAAATTGAACACAATGTTAAAAAAAATAACTGCCATTAGTTTTTTGCTTTTCAGATCGAAGACTTGACAAATCTGAAGGATTCAATGGACAGATCGCAGGATTTTAGTAGTGCAGTAAGACTAAATAGGTAGTTGAAACCAAGGCAGTAAGTAGTGGAGTAATTAGCTAGTGTGACATGTCATCTAGTGACGACGAGGCATTTAACACGGCAGATTTTGTAAAACAAAGAACTAGTTGTCTACCTTCGTGATCTTCTTTGGGTCTTGAGTTCCAGTTTCCAAAACTTCCACCTTCTGGTATGCATTCGGAGAGTTCAACCACCGAGTCTTCTCAAATCCACGTCGTCCCTCCAACAACTTCTTCAAATTAGGACTACAAAATCAAACAACATTTGTAGTAAACACTTAAAATCGTCTGGAAGTGGAACTCTTTAAATGGGACTCTTACTGATTCTTGTACATCTCCTCTTCCTCCAGAAGATAGCCCAGAGATGAGACTGATGGAGGCAGCTCAACGTCGTATTTGGGACGCGGAAGGTCACTCTTGATGAGCGGTTGTCTGTACATGTGCCCAGTCCGATATCCCTATGAAAATCGACATTTAATTTAGATTTGGACTCAAATGCTTCCAAATATTCAAATATGTAAAGCACTGTCACTTACAGAATTATCCAAGCATCTCATCACCGCTTCAAATTCCTGTTCACCAAATCTCCACTTCCGTTCTCTGCGAGCCTCAGATGGCTTGACATCAGTAACCGGTCCATCAGGATTTTCCTTGCTATTCACCGCCATAGCGCGAGCCGTTTGGAAAGCATTCTTCCTACTCTCTTCTGACATAAGTATCACATTGTCCAACCCAATCGGCATGATCTTAATCTGAGGAAAAATAAATGTAAATAGTTAGGCACTGGCAGGCTCGACTAAATGTGGAGTAAAATGAACCAGAGAGCATACCTGACTCTCGCAGGCCAAAACCGTGTTCATCGTGTTGTAAAAGGCTTCCTCAACGGTTTCTCCACAGCAAACAACACCGTGATTTCGAAGAAACATGATCTAAATGGGTTCATACATCACAGGTCAGTCAGGAGTAGTTCTAGGGTGACAACATCATGGAAAAGCTCCAAATTACCTTATTAATTGGACCAAGATTGCGGATGATGAGATCCTTCTCTGCAGAGTCAACCAAAATCCCGTTGTAGTCATGGTAACTAATATCGCCAAGAATAGCAGCCTCCTGGGAGAGTGGGAGCAGGCCAACCTTGAGGCAAGACACCTAAGAAAATACACCTTGATTGTATTACACTGTCTCAGTTTGGATCCACAAGAAAATGAGACACTTGAGTCACTCACGGCGACTGTCGATGGAACATGAAGATGTACAATACATTTGAGGTCTGGCCTCGATGTATGAATCGCCGAGTGCAAAGTGAACCCAGCCACATTAACTCCCAAATTGGTAGTTCCACTTTCCACAATATTTCCCTAATACAAAAACGCTCAATTAGAATTTGTAGTTCCAGTCAAAATTAAAAATTCAAACTTGCTCTGCTCACCTGAACGTCAACCTTTACAAGGGAGCTGGCGGTAATCTCGCTATATAAGACGCCAAAGGGATTAATCAGAAAATGGTCATGGTCGTGATGGACTCGCAGAGAAATGTGGTTGTAGATATTCTGCGACCATCCATACAAGTCCACAATGCGGTAGAGTGCCGCCAATTTACATCTCATCGACTTCTCGCCCTTGGCGTAAGAAATATTATCCACGCCTCGGATGTCATTGATAGGAATCAAACAGGATCCGCCCCTGAAGGGTGAGCTCCCTTTCCAACTAGCTCCACCTCCCATAATATCAGAGATTTGCTGCAGAAGTGTCCCAGAACCCGGACCCCCGTCCCGCATTTGTATCTCAATAATTTTCTCGAGCTCCTCTCGAAAAATCTTGCTTCCCATAATCGACTCCACGCGCTTCCTGCGCTCCATCTCTCGAACATCCTGAAATGTTGACATTCAACGGTTTATGACTGTCCAACGGCTATCATAATAAAGATTGAGATGTTCTGGATGAAGACTCACGGCATCAATGTCAGCTGGACGGTAGTTCGCCTTGTCCTCATCAGCCGTTCCATTCTGAATTCCGTTTGCCCCTGGATTGTCTGCACCAGCGGGTCTGGCACTCGTCTCAGCCATCGTAACTGTCCTTTCTGTGCAAGAAGAGAAAAGAAGCCGGGTGTGAACTTGGGAAATTAAGGTCAATAGCTCTGGTTCCAAGTGGAGTGCCAGGAGCTAATTGGGATTATATGCTCAGTAGTCCGCTGCAATGACTACACTCAATTCACACTCCCATCTGACTACTTCACAAATTCCTGTGAACAGTTCAAAGCATTCCACCGGGTTCGTGTTAAAGGGCAGAAACCATTTAAGTTGACTACAAGTAGATTTGTATCACATAATTACAGAGAACAGAAAGAGCTCAATAATCACGGAGTGTAACACAGGAACTGGTTTCTGAAATAATCTTCAGGATGAAGGCTATATGAGCCACTCTGCGAACAGTTCCTATCTCCTCTCCGATCCTCTTTGGGCTGGCCATGTGATGATGTGAGCTGTGGAGAGTGAGCAGAGACGACGGAATCATAGGCCGAGCCTTCTACTTGCTGGCTGCTCGTCTACTCACTGCCCTTCGTTCCCATCTAACATTAGACATGACGCATCGTTATAGCAAGATGCCCAGCCACATCATGCACAATAGGAGTAAACAGGAACTCAGATTAATGAGAGCTCAAATGATAATTAGGTGGAATTGTTTGGGATACACAAATTATGATTCTAATCATTTCCATGTCCTGTGCTAGCTCTATGCAAAAAATATATCACCCGTTCCTACTCGTACTCCAGCTCGGAGGAATCGATGCATTCCCTTGTGCAAAAAAAAGTGTAATGAAAAAATGCTTGTCCTGCAATGAATAGCCTGCAGCTCAGAGAAGTATTACGCAATTTGCGCAGGTACGCTAATAAAGTCTCGTTCATGAACAAAGAGGTCTCAAGAGATTTTTTGCACTGATTTTTTACATTAAAAAAATTGGGGAAAAAAGAAACATGTAAATGAGAAAGCAGGGCCACGAGCCATGCGGCATACAAAACATTGGGACATGGAATCTGACTCTGACTCTATTACAGAGATCAAGGTGCTCTTTTATCCTTTAATCCAAGTCCCAAAAATACGTGATAAGTGCATACTGCATAGCTATCGGTTACGCAAGGATAAGGATGAACACCTTTACCTTATGAGTTTGTCATAGAAGACGACGCAGGTAAATGTTCAGTTGAACGAAGCGTACGTTTCCTGGTTGGCCTCGCTCAGTGCTCTTTAATTATGATATTGATTTAACACTTAAACTGAAGTTGACTATTGATTCTTAATATTTTCAAGTTACGACTGCAGTAATAAAAACGCGTGCCAATATGAGACCACATCTTGGCATAAATATTCAAATAAACCCATGATTTGAAGTCTAATGAAGCGAAAAGAGGCGAGTCAACCGCAGACCCACAAAACACTAAAGAGTATGGAAGTTGAATGCAGAGGTGATGAAGCACCTTGTATGGAATATTGAACATGGTAAAATACGGCATATTTTTTTGTTAAAAGGCAAAGAATGCAGACAACAATAAAGTAATAAAATGGCTTAATTCCTTTCATGTGTGTAACTCTAGCCGAAACTAACTGACTCTGCCAGAGACATGCCTAATAGCTGCTCACATTTCCAAACGCAGTGAATAGAAAGAATAGCGAATTTGATACAGAGCCAGTCGCCGTGATATGAGAATAATTAGTCATTTATTACATGTCGGAATAATGCTCCATGCTCCATGTCGCATCGTCTGCAACATGAGATCTGATTTCTTGGTGACATGGCTAAGCAGTGGGCTGGCTAAACCTATCCAACTGTTTAGGTACCTATTCAGCGTCCCAGACTAACGGATAAAATTGTAAATTGAGAAGGCTTGATCTGGGCTCACTGCTAGTTGAACGGACAATAACTGTTATGGCATGGCAAGGATGATGTCATTAGCAAATGAGTGTTAGGATGGGTACTACAAATGTAATAAATGCTGACTATAGTTTAAGTACACCCTCTCTTTAGTACCTAAATTCGTGTTTTGCAAAGATGTAAGATCTGCGATCTACGATAAGCTCGAATTAATGGGAAAGAAGAAAGGAGTGAGTACTAACCACTGGCGCCGTCAACTGTCTGGTTATTTAAAATCGATTTCTGATGACAGATGACAGGCTATAAAAATTGGCAAACTGAGATTGGATGACTCATGACTCAACGCAATGTCAGTAACTGCTACCTTGACTTGGATTGATAAGATAAGTGCCACTCGACCGTATTAAGCTAATAAATACTCGCATTAGCTTGCACTTAAATTAAAGCAAATGCATTTAGGGCATTTAAATTCTACTGATAGTTTGTAGAGCAAATTTTGATTGAGCTGGCTGGGTGCACCCGAGTAAACTAACATTATCAGGACCTCGTATCATGCAATTATCATCTTGTCGTATCCGCTCTTTCAAGATAACGTTGGTCATTGCCGGTGCTCCGTGCTCCTGCTGGAATGCTTGAATTATGGAACGGGAAGGGATGGGCCATGGTATGTATAGGAAGAAGGATGTTGTGCTTGTGCTTCTGAGATGGTATTGCATGTTGCTAACAATATTAGTTGATCAAATTGTTTTTGCAAGCCAAATAACCCAACGAACAAACAAAACGACGCATTTTATGTCAAGCCTTGTGTGCGGTGACGATTGACGATTGGGAACTATTGAAAGATTCGTGATAGGAAGGTGTATCTCAAAATTATCGCTCTGACTTGTGACTCACCTTAACCCGTCTGTGGTAAGTGGTAAGCATAAAGCATAACTAATACTACATAGCTTATGTAAATATACCGTAATGTAATTTCCCAAAACGATTTGAGTATCAACATTTGCTTGTGTGCGAATATATATGAACTTAAATTGGAAACAAAACCCATATGACATGAGACATTATAAATTGAAACATGAGGAAACTGCACGAAGATTTAATAGGCTAATTGTGTGCATCAGATTGCAGAATATGAAAGGTATCCAGGCTGTTGTTGTTAATAAGTGGAGCATTAAACAATGGATTGTTATTGTTACTTCTTAGCATTGTTTAGAAAAAGTTCAGCTCTCTTACTCGGAATTAAAACACAGTTAAATGTTAAATCACCAGCCACGATCCAGTACGACCTCTATCTTCTCGGTTACGTATTCTTTTGGTATTGGCTTTTGTGCATTTACAATTTACATAGAATGCTTTATGACGAATTGGAAACTGACCCGAAACGTGCCAGGTAGCCACGTCTCCTGCCACGTAGATTGTTTTTACCAAAATAAATATGACGTTTTCAACTTCAACCTATGTCGTACGGTGATACTGCCATGGCCATGCCGCCAATGTCGCTGAATTGAACTATGTTATTTGGCATTTGCATATGTCAGAATTTGAGTTTTCAGCTCAACAGTTGACATCCACACAAAGCTCCTCAGAATACAAAACATACAAATAGGTAATGAGCAAGATGTCAATGTCGTAAAAATGATATTTGCGTGTCAGGCATTATGAGTCCATGTCACTCGTATCGTATGCCCAAGCCTCCAGCCTGAACCCTGGTATGGCCGGTTCATGGTCATGGTCTATGTCCCACTCCAGCGACAACTTCCAAAAACGTCATCATGCATGACCTAATTTTCATGACTCCATGTCTGCCACCGACACCTGACGTGACAGTATGTACTTCCTACAGCAGCAAGCGTGAGCGTTTATTCGAGTGCGGACCTGCGGACGGTGGTCCGGTGCCAGGACTGTCTGTACATCTTTGTCGCTTGTTGAATTCAGGTTCCCCGTCTAACGCCTATAGCTTGGCCGTGCCATGCCCATAACACATGAAGAGAGGCTAGGAGATTTTGAGCGGTTCACGGTTTGCGGTGCCCTGTGGACTACTACTACTGGGCTAGTGTGTCAAATGAATAATTGGAAGGTGACTTACCCTTCTACAAACCCAGACAATGACGCTCGGAAGGGTCAGGCGGGTGCTTGAGTTTCAAAGCGGTGTTGTTGGTGTAGTTGCCTTGTTCCTGCAGGTCGTGCGGCACTTCACTCACTGAAAGTAATGCTTCGCCCTGCTGCTTGTCGTCTTCTCTCCTCCGTCCGTTTCCCTTCAGTGTTGCATGCACATAGCCTCCCAGGCAGAAGAAACCCCAGCAGCCCAAGCATGGACAGCATGGATGGCTATGCAGGCAAATTCTGCTGCTGTGGTGCAGGGAGACGCCACACCCTGGCCTATAATGCACCAGGTTGGGCAGAGTTGGGATGGATCGCTTCACCCAGCAGCAGAGCATAGCACATCAAATGGTATACATAGCAACTTCAACATGCCATGCCCATGCCCATTGCCCATGGGAAGACCCCGCTAATCAGCGGCTGGAAAGGAGCAACTCAAACCAAATGCCCAACTGAGCATACGGCTCTCTCTCGTGTGCATAACGTGAACTATACGAGAATCTGGACCGTACTGGCCTTTCAGAAGTGGTTTCTTCATAAAATATGCATTGCATAATCAATTAAATGTATCATGACTAATGATATTTATTAATTGTTGATCATGGGTTAACTGTACATAATGATCTACATAATGATAGGATGGATTCCTGCAGTATACAGAAACCACGGCCTCCTCTATTCCAAACTTAAAACTTACAAGTCTCAGGTAGTCGAAGGCCTCAAAATATGACATTTATTTAACGATACCCGTTTGGTTGCGCTTTGTTTTCATTGTGTATGATGTAATCAATCGGTTCAATACTTTGCATTTGTATACGAAGAAATTCAATTTACACATATATTATTGTCGCATTTTTAATTGTACAACCTTCAAATTCAAAACCCTTTTTTAGAAGGTGAGGCTCTTCTCAACACACAAATCGCAATGCAAGTGAGGCGTCGGTCACGAAACTTGCGGTTTCGAAGGTTGTACAATACAAAATTGAGCAATACATTGTTTTTCCAAGTTTTAAGCAGGTGAGGCCCCTCATATTTCCGCATTCTCACATACACGTGACTTGTGCACCGGTCTTTGATTCATATTTCAGCAAGCGTTCAGTTCAGCCGTAATTTCTTCCGTCGTAATTCATGAGCACCATGTAGAATAATGTGAAATATTACATCTTCCACTTAAATGAATTCGGCAAGAATTTAATTGCTATTGCCAACATATTTTTAAGTGGAAAAGTAAAGAGGCGAACGGTCACAATGAAATTAATAACAATCCATTTCATTCAAAGCAAACAATATGAATTTTCGCTAGTCACAATAAAATTCAAAATCCTAAACCGAGTTGGCTGCTGTGACCTGTGACCAGTTGTATGTTGTATGTGATACGGCCCTGGCCACATCTAATACACATTTACACCACAGGTTATCTTGGGAATACAGAAATAAATACCTACTCTATCCACGGCATTACCAAGGCATTGCAATGTTATCAACGTCTGATCCGGATACTCAGTTGTCTGTTGCGGTCGTTGACGATTAACGCCAGTTCCGTTAATTGCAAATGATAAAAATTAACCGTTGTACTACAAACAAAGTCAATTTCAGTATTTCCGTTAATTTAATACAATAATGCTCTTGGACAAGTCTTAAGTCAGTGTTTCGGCTCAGAAATTCAATGACAACTTTTAGTAATCTTAATTGGACTTAAACTTAAGTTCGCTATGCTATTATTATGATAAGAATATGATACTTATGTAAATATATATTATTAAGTTGAATGGCTTTCGGCATAAGTAACTAGATCGTCCTCACTCCATATTTTAAATGCAATTATTTTCAATATTTTCGATATTAGTGGGGAATTCTCGTGGGGGCCCTAACATAAAGATAACTGTACCAACTCCATACAACGAGGAATTGAACGAAACTTTCTCCAAGTCTGCGTTTCTGCTTATTACAGTTTCGTCCAGCTGAGCGAGAATGAAAGTACGAGTGAAAGTTGTAAGGTTCTCATAGGGTCTCTCAGGGCAGCAGCAGCGGGTCCTTCTTTTGTCTGCTTATTCCTAGTAAGTTGTAGTATGGTGCCACTTGCCTTGTCTTGTCACTCGCCATCGACACTGCTACTTCGGCAATACCTGTTGCCTCTATTCCCAAGTGATAATTCTGACTAAAAATTCAATTCACGGTGACGGTGGTTGATGGTAACATTGGTAACACATGTCAACTTAGCTATCAACTATCATCGGTACATCGTCAATTTTAACCCGACCGGAAAACACTGCTTTTGATGGTACGTCAGTGGACGCGTCACATTTCATCTTTTCCTTTATGTAACCAATATTACATTACATGACATTTATGTATGTACGTGAACGTAGTAGGTCATGTCAATCGTCATTAATCTATCTGTATGTGATATATTATACCCATTCTCAGAATTCGGTGCAAATCGGTGAAGCGCATCTCGCAAAGCGGAAGTCTACTGTCTACAATAAGCACTGAGGAATGATACCTAACTGAGTTGCCATGTCATATTAGACGTCTACAGTGATGAAGTGAACTCAATAGAGTTTGGCTCAAGAACATCGCCACCCGAAACCGGTACTTACGCTATTTACTCGATTCATGTGTTTATTAGGCATCGTAAGTATATCTAATTTCTAATTTCTGTTGGTTTTGATGTTAGGGTGGCTACAAAGTTGGAAGAATGTTGACGGAGTGTGAAGTGAACGGGAAGGAGGGCGTTTCCCCTTCCCCACCTCCAATTTCAGAGAATCCGGTTATCACAAATGAACAGACGGAGGAAGCGGAATCTGTCAATGCACTGCGGTCTCAATTCGAAAGCGAAATAGCTCGAGTGAGTTGATTTTTAGATTAAAACTTCCATGAGGTCAAGTTCAAGTTGCAGAATTGACGTAATAACAAGTGTAAATAATTCACTTCCAGCTGCAAAGAGAACTTCAGTCGGCCACAAAGGCCAAGGAGACCATTGTCATGCGTTATGCAAACAGTGAGAAGGAAGTTCTTCGTCAACGAAAGGAAATTGAAAATGCTGATAAGCAAGTCAGGAACTTGATGAAGGAAACTGAAACACTAAACAAGAAGAATAAGATGCTGTCATCGGAACGTGAGCGCCTTATAAACATGGTGGACGCCAAAGTACGAGTTTTTCAGCAATTTATTTTGAAATTATTGAATTTGCAAGCCAAGATAGTTTATATTCTCATTTCAGGTTTGTGAAGCTCAAAGTTTACAAAAGGAATGTGACAGACTGAAAGACGATGTTAGTTCTAAGGATTTCAAAATAAAGTGGACGCAGAATAAACTAAATACAGAATCGGAAACTCATAAGGTTAAAGCCATGCTTGACTTGTTTCATACATCATTCATCATTCATTTTAATACCTTACATTATATTTTGTATATTTACTTGACTTTCACAGGAAACCCAGCTGAAGCTTGAGAAATCCATAGAAGAATTAAAGGAAGCTTTGGACGAAGCTCAAAGAATGCGACAAGACTGCCAAGACATGATCGCAGAATCGAATGAAGGTCTCAAGGAAGACAGTGAAGCTATAAATGACGAAAATGAAGCTATTGAGAACGGAGAGGGTGATGTTATTAAGGACAATTTAGTTCAACTGAATCCGTTTCAAAAGGAGATTGAAACATTGAAGCAGAAGCATCGTGCGCTTATTGATGAAAATAATTCTCTATCATATCGAGTTCAAAACCTGCAGCAGGAGCGATTGGAAATGGAGCAGAAAATGATTCTTTTACAAGAGGCAAATGCTGTCAATCTCCATCAAATTGCTTCGCTTCAATCCGACTTGGCTGCTGCAGATTCATTGAAAATTCAGCTGAGCAAGTAAGTTTGCTTGTCATTCATTTTCCACGATGAATTTTATTTATATCATTTTTTAAATCTGTTACACAGTGAACAGGAAAGGGTTACTTCCCTGCAAAGTGAATGTGAGCAATTAAGAAAGTGTAATTCGGAGGTTCTGGCGGATATGACAACTTGTCGCGCCAAGGAAGCAGAGCTTTTGGAATACACGCAGCAAGTGACGGAGAAGAACGTCGTTTTGCAGTCTGGGTTCTCGACAGTAGAAGCTAAGGTAAATAATCGTCTTCATTTTCTGGATCCTCGAAGTTTCATGGCAGAAATTGAAATTATTTCTTGTTGTTCACTTTCAGAGCTCAGTTTTAGAAGAAGAAAATCGTCAGCTACATCTCAGGATAGAAGAACTTCTTGGGGATATCAAGAAATATCAGAAAGTTGTTTCTCAGGAAAAGAAGTGTTTGGGTCATGAGAAGCATAGCTTGATGAGCGAAATAGCGACTCAGAGCGAGGCAATGAGTAGTTTACAAAAGGAACTTGATGAGGCCAAAGGTGAAATCGTTGTCATGAAGAAGAAGCATGAAGCCAGCTTACGAGTAAGGCTTTACTAAAACAAATTACAGCTCAGGGTTTTTAATGTTTGTAAAAGTACTTGTTCATTTACTAGGAGCTGACCAAGGAGCTGAAAGTGGCTATGCGGGTTGGCAAAGAAGGCAATAATTCCGGAGATGGCATGAGTCAGAGCTCACGTACCAGCTCCAGCACCTCACTTAATAATTTAGAAGCACCTTCACAAAAACACAAACATCTTCCAGACTGCCAGGTACAGTTTTTACTAATGTGATACACCTATAATAACTTCTGACACACTCCTGATACTTATGAACGTTTAATTTAGGAATCTGGCGAAGTTCCTGTTATACCTGATCAGCAAGTCCTTATCGAACGTATCGTTAAGCTGCAGAGAATGCTGGCTAAGAAACAGGAGAAGATTGAGTTTCTGAATGAACATTCGAGACAGTTAATAGACGCGCTACAAAAGAAATCTAAAATTATTCAGTCCTATGCAATGTGCCAAGATCCTGGAGCTTTGTCCACCGATATTTCGGATCAAAACAAGGTAAATTCTATTTTCTCATAATTAGGAAAGAGGCCTTCTAAATATGCTATGCTGTTTTATAATCTGGAAAATATTATGTGCGTATTGAAGTGAACTGACGAGAGTCGAGATTAGTCAAAATCATATTTTGATTTTGATAAGAGCTGGCAGGGTGCCATGAAAAGCCATCATTAAAAAGCGCTGCAAAGAAACCCCAATTCAAAAGCATTAAAAGCGCAACAAAAAACGCATCGTAAAACTGTATAAACCAACCGAGACATTAAAAATCGTGACACAAAAATAATTACATTTAACAAAATAATTTATGAATGGAAAACAAGCAGCAGGGAGGTTCTACTTGATCACAATTACACTTAACAACGGCAATTTCATACAAATTCCGCGAAATCTTCAAATATGCCAGACGCATGAAATGAGAAAATCAAAAAATGTTCAGGAAATTCAAATTCAATTACAGTTTTTTTAGTCTGCTGAGTTTGAACTTGACACTGGGATATAACCTAATTCAAGCGAGTTAATTCGAAATTAGTAATTAATTATTAATACCTAAATACTTTTTTGAAAGAACCATGCAATACGCATGAGCGGTTTTTTTATGTGATGTGAAGTCGTAATAGTAGGTTTTTAATGATTTAAGGCGTCGTGTTTCAGTTGGTGCTGTGATTTTTGATGTTATTTTAATGCGGCGATTTTATGTTGTTTTAGTTTAGTTTTATGGTTTTTATGATACCGCTTTCATGTTGCGAATTTTTTATGGGCTTCGAAATCGCGTCCAATTTTCAGCCATGGTACTTTACAATTTACAATTCTGAACTTAAATTATTTATTGTCTGCAGCTTGCAATTGGAAAAGTCATTACGGTAATCATTAACTGTTCCACGCAGTACAATATTCATTCAAGCAAGGACGGAATAAATCTATATCCCCTTCTGTTTTGTATTTATAGGCAGAGTTAGTGAAGCATGGTGGCATCATGGCCTCTGTGTACACTTCAAAATCCGCTGATGATGGGTTGACCTTGGACCTTTCCCTTGAAATCAATCGAAAACTACAGTCGGTGCTTGAAGACACTCTACTTAAGAATATTACCCTAAAAGTAGGTTCACTATTTTAAATCTGTTAGTTTTAGAATGAGTCGAAGTTAATTTCTACTTGATTTATCCTATCCAGGATAACCTGTCTACCCTTGGACTCGAGATCTCTCGGCTGACTGAAATGAATAGAAAGCTTAAAGCTAATAATAGTAACGAAGAGAAGCCAGCATGACCTTTGTTAAGATGACCCTCCACAGCCACACCTGACCAAGCTAGATAATGATATCCTCGTAAGTCGTAAATACGGACTGCGGAAGTGTGATAATACAGCAAAGATTCCATGTATAATTTTCTGTATGTAATCAAATCAATTACTCCAAAGCCCACACCTCACATTCCTTTCGGTGACGATGAAAAGCTCTCATAATCTGACATACAATTGTGGTTTTGACTCCATGCACGTGTAACACAAACTTGATTACGGCTAAATCCTCATGCTAAAAACTCGGGAACAGGACAAGCCGCATTTAGTTCCTTGCAGAAGAGCGAGGATCGCCGTGTGTCTATATTTGGCAAGTTGCCTTCTTTTTCACTTCGCAACATTTTTTAACGTGTGTAGCCGTTGCTTTACGTGCACTTTTATGTGACAGGTCTTGCGTAATGTGTTTTGCACGGAGCTACTCTCTCTTTCTCGTAAACACACTACGCAAAACCTGCCACATAAAAGTGGAGGTGAAGCAACGTTTAAACACGTTAAAAAATGTTGTGAAGTGAAAAAGACGGCTACTAGACAAATATAACCACACAGTGAATTTCGCTCTGCAAGAAGCTAAATGTGGCTTGTGCTGTTCCCGAGTTTTTAGCATGAGGATTTAGCCGTAATCAAGTTTGTGTTACGCGTGCATGAACTCAAAATCACAACTGTATGTCGATGACGGATGGTTACAAGCATTAAGTAAGCTGTATATGTGGATGACGATGGTTACTACGCTTGCAGCCTCAATTAAGCAGTGTGTGTCGATGCCGGATTTGTAAAGGCTCTAAAATTAATCAGTATCTCTGAATCATGGAAGCAATTACGCTGTCGTTTCCTTGAATTATCGAATTATTTTGTTAACAAGTAGTTTCTTTATTTTTTGTGCCCATTTGTACTGATTGTTAATGATATTGGTGGAGCAGGTGATCCCCTACCTGGTACGTTTTGTAGTTAGGCATTATTCTAGAACAAACATGTCATACTAAAATTCCAACCTATATTTCGTTCTACTGGTGGCGGCTCTCGATTGCAACCAACCGATGGTGACCGCATAATTTTTGTAATTAAATACTAAGTAAGTACTAAATATTTAATTGACTCAAATGTACAACAAATTGCGTTTTCACAATGCTTCTAGTCAGCATAATTACAAAAAGCGGGAAGATATTCACTCTTAGAGTGGCCAGAATAAATAGATCCTATTGTCAGCGATTTTGATGAGTCCTCAGTAATTATTCATTTGCATCAGTTTTAATTTTAGTAGCACCTGCGTAACACGAAGCTCGGTTTAACGTACGAGAGTTGATTCATTAATTTTGACAATTTTTGAAAAGCTGTAAAACACAAAAATGAATGAATTGGACTGAAACTCTCGCAACATTTAAAGTAATACCTTAGTTGTATGTTTCTTTGTAGCAAAGAAGGACGTGTGTAAAATTGTATCGCAATTTTAGTTAAGCATCGCATATCATACCCCTAAATACCTATTTTTCACACTTAATTAGATATAGACTACCATGTTTCTCACTAAAGTTTTTTCGAGATGAAATCAAGCAGGGCGGACGAAGTAGTTTAATTAAAAATATTCATGCTCTGAAAATAGTATTGGATTGACGGGAGTCGTACACAAGCATGATCAACTGCTAACAAAATTCCGACGGATTATGGTACCCCTTAATTAATTGACTATTTTGATGCTCATGACAAAACTGTATTTTTCTTCTTTATATTTATTTAGTATGCTACCAAGTTCTCTGTGGCGTCTAAACTCAACTCTTCTGCCTTATTCGGCTCAGAGCAAAACCCAACCAACCCAAATCTCATTCACTTCTCTTTCCCTTCACTTGGTTCGCTCTTAACCTCAATTTCGGCGGATGTAACAGTGAACAATTAATTTTCAATTAACTGTAGTAAATCTAAATGTGAGCCCATAGACTTGGGTAAGGTGTCAAATGAAAGCTAAAGCGATGAACTATTTTATGCATTGTTCATTATTTACTAAATGTAGAAAGGTAAAGGTCACATGGGGCGTTGAATCGGAGATTTTTAATTTGGCTTGTTTTGTGAAGTGCTTAAATGCGAACTCATAAGCGGCCGGTGGGTTTAGTGCAATTTTAATTTGATTAGCCATACTTTCCACTAGTTTTGGCAGTGATTGGTTTACAATATACGTGAATACACTTACTAATTGATTAAAACCTATAGAATAGAAATTAGAAATAGAGAGTCTCAATCTCACTCTCCAGTCAGGTTTGGATCTAATCAGTTCGATCCCATCACAAATTCTTATCGCCCTGGAGTTTTTTCCCAAAGCAGCTTAACTTGCAATGTGTATGGTCACTGGTGAGATTGGGACGTATATTCGTTATTATCCTA
>JAQFXZ010000798.1:0-15576 GCA_034694025.1 Ceratophysella scotica | reverse complement strand
ACCAGTACATTTTTGTCCCATTTGCTGTGGAAACCATGGGTTCGTTCGGAGACGAGGCCCTTGACCTGGTCCAAGAGCTCGGACGTCGTATCCATGCGTCTTCTGGAGAGCCCCGATCTAAGTCGTTTCTAACCCAAAGAATTAGTATAGCAATTCAGCGTGGTAATGCCACTAGTATTTTAGCAACTATCCCTCCTACTGCAAAGTTTAACGAAATATTTCTTTTATAATCAATTCGTATATTTGTGTTGAGATTTTTATTGTGTGGAAGCCTGAATAAAGGATTGTAATATCAAAAATGTTGAAGTAAAATCCCCAAAAAGTTGCTTAAAATCGAATTCAACTATCCAGGACGTGAAGCGGTCATAAGCCTGGGGATCTCTGTTTCAATTTTACCTTCCACGGTATTATATGCACTGGTCCACGGTCGCACGAGGTGCCAAGGACTAAATCTCTCGTAAGGGTTCAACTCTACACATTTTCTCTTACAGCTGAGCGGTTCTCCCAGCACCTAACATCTGGCAAGTCTTTTTTTGATCTGCTTTTACGTAAAGCCTAGTTCCTAGTTCCTAGCTTCTCTTCTCCGGTCCGGTCCTCTACTCATGACAAGAAAAAATTAAACCTCAGTGTATTAAATTAAAACCAGCGGATGACCCTTCTTTTTTATGTTTATGTGATAATGTATTTACTTCATTTTACACTAACTAACGCGTTATTATTCGCAATTTTAAAAACGATTTATATACTATTGAGCTTAAATATAACACTATTTAAATAGAAAACTGCTATACTCAAAATTAAAGAATGCAATAACTTCATAATTTAAATATCGCTTTTTTGAGGTTAATTGAAGCAGTATCTAAATAGAAAATTGTACTGTTCAACATAACAAAAATGGAATAACTCTATCTATATGAGTATAGATATATACTTAGGAATACATAAATAACATACGCAGATATATGTATGCATATCAAGGCCAAGAGCCTGAACACGACGAATGCCCAAAATATGCAGCCACGCTTTGGAATATTGTAACATCGAGTTAATCCTAACCTAACCTAACCCGCAATAGTGTGTTGAATAGGCTAGGATTGTGAATAAAATAAACTTCTTTTCATGGATAATTTGTTTCTGAAAATTCGACAACATACATTGAAAGTCTGCAAAATTTCTTCTTGTAACGAGGCCTTAGCCTTCTCCTAAAATTCCTTGCCTTCTTAAATAGTACACGAACTTTTTTAAATATCTGATACTTCGTATTTTCCGGGTACATAAAATGTGTATATTTCCCTCATTATTAGCATAAATCTGTTACCTGCCTTTTTTCGTTTTCTCTCTTACTTTCTCTCCGTTTTCCCCTTCTCATTTCTTTCGTATTTTCCTTTTTCGTCTGTTTTTCTCGTTTCCCCTTCTCTCCCTCTCTTCCTTCTCCTTTTCCTCATTACCTTCTCGTAATTTAATTACAATATTTTGTCAGATTTTCCATGTATGTTCGACAACTCTTATGGTCTACAAGACTTAGGCAACCTAAATACACCGTTGTTGAACGTGTTGTCTTATATTAGCTCAAAGAGTTCCATTAAGGAAAAAAGCAAGGTTGCTGCTAGCACACATGAAATGTATCATATTATTTCGAGCTGTGTACGATGAACTGCAAAACCATGCTAATTCGTATTTTTAATTGCAAATAATAACGCATTAGTTAGTGTAAAATGAAGTAAATACATTAACACATAAACATAAAAAAGAAGGGTCATCCGCTGGTTTTAATTTAATACACTGAGGTTTAATTTGTTCTTGTCATGAGAAAGGACAGGACCGGAGAAGAGAAGTTAGGAACTAGGCTTTACGGAAAAGCAGAGCAAAAAGAGACTTGCCAGATGTTAGGTGCTGGGAGACCCGCTCTGCTGTAAGAGAAAAAGTGTAGAGTTGAACCCTTACGAGAGATTTAGTCCTTGGCACATCGTGCGACCGTGGAACAGTGCATACAATAGTATCAAAAGTTCTCGAAGTAGAATTTAGGATGCCATTTTAGTTTTTTTTAGAAAATCTATTTTTAGCACGGTATTTTGCACTTGCGTGTAAAGCATTCATGGGATTCTATGAGATGGCCAAAGCCAAAACAGTAAACCAGTTTACCATACTATTATGTTTATAAAATTATATTAGTTTCCTAAAAACCTGAGCTAAGCCTAAAAAAGTCACCTTTGCTTTGCCTTTGCGTGTCGTTCTAAGTTGTGGTTTCGTTGAAGCCTCAAACCCTACGCTGCCTGATAGAACAAGAGTTTCAACGGAAAGCCTAATTGATGACAGTGAAACGGGAGGAGTGAGACAGACAATACGAGTGATCACTCCCAACTTTAAATCATTGTCATGTCGGGAGTTCGGGAGACTCAAAGAGTTAATTACTTTCTCTTCAGACATGCATAACATGCGGAGCATCCTATTCCGATCTCTGGAACTGTTGTTCTACAACATTGTCGCCCGTAAGGAGAATGAGAGCCCTCAAGTTTGAGATCAGTGTTGGTCAACGGTTAACCCATTACATATTAATTGTAACATATTATACCATTATACGTCTCATAAATACAATAAAGTCTCAATATTACAAACACTTAAGCGCAAAAATTGGTTTCGTTCAACTAGCGGCAGTAACAAAACCTAAATCCAATTACGAATCGACTCAATTTACAAAGCTCTGCTATTCTCATAACTTTTTCCAATACCATAATCTAATGAGATTTCGGGAGAAAAATAATTTGAAGCCTTCTCAGAAAAGTGAATTCGGAAAATGGATATATAGGAAAGTCCTTTTCCTAGCCAAGCAGTTAATGAGAGATCCTGTTCTTGTATCTTCACGTTCAAATTCACCCTTTCAAACGATACGCCAGTCTCTCAGTTATAAGGAGCTTCAAATTTTAAGAGAGATTACACTTTTCAGACTCAGGGAAAAGTTGTACGCCAGTTTTGACCTGAATAGTACACAGTTTCGTCGAATTAAATACGTATTTTGTAGCATTTATATGTATAATCCGATTGCTCGTGTACAGTATGATACATATGGCCCTTTGGTTGAATAGTTGAATAGGATTCACCCAAATGCAAAGTTCCTGCATATTTGTCTCTGCCTTTTCCCAGGTAAACGAAAACGTTTCAAGCACCCCTGATTCCAACTGAACTGGAGCCAATGGACGTAAGTTGAAGAAATTATGTGGAATATACAAACGAAGCACTCAGAAAACATTATTATAATTTAAATATTTGGATATTTGAAATGCATATTATCCATTGAATTAATAATTTCTTATAACCAAACATAACCAACGTATTGAACGTTAGTCAATCAAATTTTTAGTGATGACCCTATATTAAATTTCTGCTATTCGGCTGTAGAGTATTTGGTCAATGGTGTAGAAAAAACCTCACTACTCAGCACCGAATATTCGGCAGGTTGTTACCTATTAGATAAATTAATTGACTTTTGCACCGAGTAGAAATCACCAAAAGAGTCAGGAAATATATTTAATTCATTGCAAAACCTGTTCGGCCTAATACATGGGTAAATTTTCGGCAAGCCGAGAATTCGTCCAATGCCGGAAGATCCAACTACTCGCGCTGAATTCGGGGCATCACTATCAAAGCAAAAAATTCCACCCTGAATGGAATTTATTTTGAAAAGCAGTACTTACTACTACACTACACAAGCTGATGGAAAACCCGTTCGTTTATTTAACAGACGTGTTACCAGATAGAAGTTAGAGACCGTTGTATCAAATTCCTTCACTCGTAATCGCAAAGACTCACAAACTTGAATCTAAATCCAAAGAGGCTAAGCTCAAGCTCATATGGGAAATGGGAATTCAACCAGCTCAGAACATGAAATTAGAACTAGGGCGGATTGGGAATTGGGGTTCCAGCAGGATGTAGGATAAACTTCCGCAGAGTCGGGTTAATCGACCAAACATTTTACAAACACAAGCCCAAGCATGGAATCCAAGGTTCAAACTCTGTCAGTACTTTTTTTCCACACGACGCAGCAGGTATGTGGATCCAGGATCATCTTGCATGTATCGTATGTTTGCTCTATCAGCCAAATAACCCTCCTGTGTATATCCGCATTCCCTGGCCTGGATTAAAGAGATAGAACAAGGGATCACCAAAGTTACTCCGAATTCCATTCCCGTACAAGGAAAATTAGACAAGTTTAAGCACATGTGTGCTGAGCTTCCGATCTCCAAATCCGAAAGGAGCTCCAGTTTCCCTACTAATTCTTCCTAAATACTGTTTTTCGGATAATGTAATTCGGGTGAAAGTGCTCAGCTACAGCGGGAGCTCCGCCTCTTGGTTCCAGTACGTGTGCTTGAGTGTCAGTCTAAATTATTTCCCCCTTGTAAATCATTCATTAGTTGGGTTTCTTGAGGACCCTACAGAATCCGAAGAGGAGATTGGAGCTGAGCTGGAGTGAGATTTCCATTCTGTGTACAAACTACAAAGGCTAGGGAGTAATCTTATTAATGAGAGTTGTCCAGGACCCAAATCAGCCTCGAGCCTCCGCAGCACCAGCCTTTCTCTCCCTCATGTCACTTTAATTAAAGCTTACGCGTACTCACTGTTCCGTAGGGACAGAGCCGAGTCTACACAAAATGTCGTAGTAAATTATACATAATGCAACCAGTTCGATGTTACAAGAGAAGACAGCTACTCCCGAACTACGTCTACGCGGATCTTATCCCAAATTCTAATACAAAGAGCGATTTGAAGTTTAGTTCGACGGCTCTGCTGGCTGCTAGCTCCGTGCTTTGTTGTCCCGAACTAGATACAATCTAAAACTTGGAACAAGAATTGGAACTAATGGATAAGTCAACGTGACGTGGTCGAGGATAGAATAGAAGAAAAGAGAAAGTTTGTAAGGAGAAAGGCAGGAAAGTTTTAAAAAACTGTATGAATCCAAGTAAAGACTGAAAGTAAGTGCAGGAAAGTCGAAGTTTTGAAAATAAGTTAGTGTGTTCTCATTCTGAGGAAAGTTCTTGAACATTGAAGGAAACATGACGGACCGTCAAAACTTCAGTCAGACCAGACAGCTTCTTCTGTCATACTTCTGAATATAACATTAATTATTCCATTTCTATTTTGGTACTGAAGCCAGAAAAGGTGAGCACAATTATGTATGAGAACCTGATCCAGTTAGGAAAAATGGTATAAATACCCAGAGCGGATTCACCTGCTCCTTGGGTCTTGTGAACTTTGGCCTGGCCTGGGAAATTGGAAGCCTTGGTTCGGTTCCAAATTGAATTCACGGCCGAGTGAACGTGAGTGAAAGCAGAGGCAAGCGGGATCAGGGAAGGTGAAAGCGGAGATGAGATGGGTCGACGAGGGAAAAGTGATGAGTTCCAGTAATTGAGACATCCATACAAAACCGCAAATCTAGCACCAACCGAACTCAGTCTCATCTCACCAACCCAGTGCTGCAGCAGCAGGCACACATGCATGGCATTCCATTTAGAACATAATGCAATTCCAACTAGGGACGAAGATTAAATTAGGCTCCAAAAGTAATTAGAAGACTGGAACAGAAGTGAACCTCATTGAATTTCCATTTAGAGGATTCAGTTCTCAGTTCAAAACAAACCATCGTCCTGCTCCTGCTTCCACAGAGTTTGCCCGATTTAGAATGAACGTGTGGTTTGTGTATCCAAGTGTGACGCTAACGCTGCACTGAAACGAACTTAGTGATGACGTTCAGTCGAAGTTTAAGCTGACTGTTTGAATATTGATACATTGTTCCACCGATTAAGGAAAAACTACTGTTTTTTCTTACTGTACCTTTCATAAAATAAACTGTTTGTTCTGTGTCAATGTAAGTGTGCAGCAGCAGCCTGGACTATTGCTACTGGACCGGTAAATTCTTAAACGCATGGAAGTGCAGCATACGGATACGGAAAGGGTTAAATGTGAAACCTGAGCAAACTCGAACCAACGAAAGTTCCACGCTCTATCATTACACGTGAGTTTAAAAATACAGATAGCCATTACCTGTTTGAAATACGCTAAAAGTAATTATCGGTAACGGGAAGCAATTTGTCTTAAGATGTTCAGGTGTGTTTTCCCAATACTTTAAAGACACTTAGTTCCTACTTATGCAAAGTGTGGTTGAACGCCACCTACAAAACCCTCTTCGGTGCAGACCACTAAACTGTGCACATCTTTAGCTGAAATTCAACAATAGGAGGAGAAGACGGAGGATTAGAGCATAGACAACAATGGTTTAAGATTTCTCTTCTCGTCGTCCCTTCTTGCAAGGAACTTTGTGCAAAGCCTTGGAGAGATTCATTTGGGACTTTGGGACTCAAGAAAATAAACAAGAAAGAAGGCTGTCCACAAAATACCTCTCGTCCCTTTCTTGCACAAGTTGGATCTAGGGATTCATGGGATTACCTTGCACCAAATTCTTTGGGATTCTCATTCTCACTCACCTGAACCCAAAGTTCTGAGAAGTCTATGCAACGCATGCAATGCAGAGTACAGATACAGAAATGGAATCTACGTGCACGGCAGGAGGCAGGGATGGCATGACAATCACCTTGAATTTGGCAACCATTTCAGCCTCAGCCTCTTGCTCCCTTCTACACGAGCCGAACTACATAGACATAACACCTCAGTAAGAATTTCCCTCAGATCTGGCATTCATAGGTAAAGCTAAAAGCGTTTGAATTGCATTGGTCGTCATCGTCAGTCCCAGTCCGTCCCAATTGAGAAGTAGCTGACGAGGCCTCCTCGTGCAAATTCATTGGGAAGTTTCTCGAGAAGCCGAATATCCCATACCCACCCATAGCATCACTGCACTGGATCTTGGTGCAGTGGAAGTGACGGGTGGAGGACTTGGGGCTGGTGGTTTGGCCCAAATCCTGATGGGTACAATTCCGCGGTTCCCGAAGGACCTGTTCCGTTGTCCGTCTTGGTCTACTTCCTGAATCCCAGCTAGTTGTCCTGACTGATAACTTCCTTTCATCTGGGCCTGTCTGCCCTCGGCTCAACAGGTTATTACCTCGTCTTCTCTCCGGCCTGGAACTCCCCCAACTCTTTCTGCCTTCAGAAGGCTTACGCTCTCCGGATCGTGATAAGCTCGGCTGGAGTGCTCGTCCATGTAAGGAGATTACGGAATTGGATGTCTACATCAGACTTCAATCCCGGTTCCGGTGACTCGGGAGATTCGTCAGTCCCGTAAGAATTCTAAGCTTTGCCTATTCTATCAACAATTCTAGTATAAATTTGAGCATTGCGGGTTTATATTGTCAAAAACTTCGTTGAAGCTATGTGCCCTGGTTTGAATAGTTTGATACAAGTTAGGATCTTCCCAAGAATGATAGAATCCAAAGTTTGTTGAGGCCTGGATACTTTAACTTAGTGAACGTGGTTTGAAACTAATTGTATTGCACAAATTACATAACTATGCAATTTTGGGTTAATTGACCACAGCAGCGAAAACCACAATAGAGAACAACAACGCTATCGAAAGTGGCTTCGTCCCTGGTTTGTCTTGAGATAGGGATGGGTCGTATATGCTCCATTAAATCAGTACATAGTTTCAAACTTTTCCGAAAATCGATCTTTTACTAACTTTGACCAAAAAAAATTTCACCTTTTCTTCAACAGTGAATCTAACTCCAAATAATCTGACACTCCTCAGAGATAAACTGGATATTTATAATATTTGTTGCATCGTACCAATTTGGATTTTATTTTAGTGTTGTTTTGTCTATATTAAAAGTTCCCGTGATGCTCTTCACTTTCATTTTCCAAGAAACGCATAATTTCTTGAATAAGTGGAAAAGGAAGTTTACTTAGCAGAATCAACATACAGTATATGCATCACAAGGTACAAAACCGAGGACATTCAAGTTTCAAATGATGGAACTCGGTTTTGAAATTCGCTTCAGCCAAGCGAGGTTCCTTGTCTGTTCCCATAGACTTGGACCTAGGGTGGTGGTGAAGAGTGACGCGACTACTAATAAGCTGTTGCTGGGAAAGAAATATGTTCCTACTTAGCTGAATGATAAAAAGTGGTTGGATTGGATGGGAGATGCGATAGTTGGCAGGTTCCTGCACAACAGGCAGACTGTAAAACCTGCTAAGTACTCAAATCTCATTTTCTTCCTGATAGGTAGCGTACTCCTGCCTAGTTGCTCCTCTGTTGAATGGACGACGATTTGGTTCCGTTGTTCGTCGAATGAGCCACATTCTTCCGTGTTCCTTTATTCACATTTTGGAAGTTCGACGACAGTGATCCGTTAATTTTGTCATCGGCTGGATTCCATCAAGAGGGCTTGCTGTGGCGTCATGTGCCAGCATTTCTACGTCCCACTAGAGCGGAAAGACACGAACTACAAAGAACTACGTTCCTTTTCGTATTTCTAATTTGGACTATTTGCGTGGAGAACGACAGGGGGTAAACAGTTGTGGAGAAAGTGAGATCACGAGGACTATTACAATTGTGAACTGCAAACCGATCACGAAATTGGTTCTGATACGGTAGCAGGGGGTTGAGTGAAGTGCTCGTTTAGAGATTCAATCTGATGACATTAATTAGGGACATGGAAGTTATTGACACTTGTCATTTGAGTTATTCAACCGCAACCGCCACGCGCTCAACTTCCTCCCACGTTCCACCCTCCATGATCTGTCTCTGGATCTTCGGTATCGTCACGAACAGCTCTGCCATTGACGTAAGTTAAAACTCGGATTCATTTACCATATTTACATCAGAGATTCTTCACTAAATTCGGCGAAATAAATGCATTCAAAGACAACAACAACAATATGAATGCCTAGCTCAAAGGCTCACATCACAAGGGACGGCCTGTTGTTAATGTTTCAATTCTCTATGGAATTCGAGTAAAGGGAAAAAAATTGTGACACGTGATCTCTAGAAATTAGACGCAGCATGCACAAAGGAAACATAATATCATATATAAATCGTAGTAACTGTAAGTAAATTATAGATAACTGTCAGGAATTGTGGTGAAGCTGAAACCCATTATCAGAAACCGATAAAATTGAAATATGTTCAGCAGTTGCGGGAGGCGGTATTGCGGTAGTAGAATTACCAGTGGATAATTAATTGAATGACAATGTCTACCTTTAAGACAAATCCTTTGAATTTTGAATTATTGAGGATAAAAGCTGATTTATGAGAGGTTTAAATAATACGAACATCATTCAAACCCGTTCTTTGCATTCTTGTATTGTCCAAATGAGCTTTTCAGTGGCAAAGTACTTTGTACAAATATTGTGAAGATCTCTTCCGGATTGGATGCATATCGCCGGTATTTGACCAAGATGGTCCAAGAAACATTAATCGAAAATAATAAAAGTAAACCTAAAGTAACATTTTCAATTTTTGAAACAGTAATTTAGCTCCACCTAGCGAACATAATTATCAATTAACGAACAAACAATCCGAAATACGTATGATGCTTGTATCGTATCGTACTATGCCACATTCTTTTCAAACAAACAAAGATCATTTCAATGTTTTCAGTAAGTAAATAGAATTCATACTTAGAAAATCTTCTTCACAGATTTGTTCTGTATGTAATTTGGATTTTGGAGGTATTTAATTTCAAGGTGTCCACATCCCTACATGGGATGTGAATGTAGATGTGGATACCTAAATAACGTGGTTGGCTTCGGAACACGGACTTCATTCAAGAACTCAAGAACTATGTTCTAAACAGATCTGTCATCTGTCAATTCAATAGTATCTTGTATCCCAAAGTAAACTTATCTGAAAGGAACAAGGAACCAATGTAAATAATATCTTATACGCAAATACGCACACACCACTACCGCACCGATGCTCCAGTAAAAGGTTTCAATATAATATACATTGGATTGGACATATCCCATTTGTTCAGGGGAAACGGTCCTGGAGATCGTATTACCCAAAGCACTATTTGTACACATAAACTCAGATTATTGTGTGGAGTATAGTATAAAGATGAAGTGAAGTTAGTCTGGCTGGGCATAACTTCACTACAGAGGTTTTTCGTGGACTTCATCTCCTAATCCTACTTAGTATATCACGCAATATAAATAGCTGTAAAAAGGAAGCCCCTTTTTTGTAAGTAGGTGGATTATTAACTTAAGTAGTGAATGGTAGTGCACAGCCACATGGCTGAAGTGAAGTTTGAACTTCTGGAGAAAGCTTGTTTCGAATGGTGAGAATGATACCTAATGTATTTGAGTTATGTGTAAAGAAGGATTGAGCTTTGACATAACACTATTGTCTGAACCTTCATAGCCGATACTTCAGTAGGTTATTTTGCTGACACTTTTGAATCAATGTTTGCTACTAATGTTCTTGAAATTGAACCTACAACTTTGGATTGCTAGGTTCTCATGTGGAATTATGAATGTGTTAACAAAAATACGGGGTTTGTTGTTGTTGTCATTCCTTCATATCATAATATTCAAACGTTAAAATATTCTAGCAAAATCAAAGTTCCCGTTCTTTTACCCGGTACAATGTTGGCCCCCGTACGGGTAAGAACAGAACCCTTCCTTATTTCACGTAGCACCTACAGCACAGTCACTTTTGGCAGCAATAGTGCAATAGAATAATAGTTGAAAATAGTGTAACATAGTCGTAAGTCGTAAGTCGTAAGTACTACTGTACTCCAAAATCTTTTATTCTAGAGCTACGTATTGGTAGTACTATTTTATTCTTATACTAGGCTGCTTCCATTCCTAAGGCATAAGGCAGCACAATGGGAAAAACACAGCTAACCACCATCCAAAATGTCAGGATACACATGATAAGGATACATCTCCATTTAAAACAGGCGAAACCTAGGAGTTGTCTTTCAGTTGATTTCATAAAGCAGAAAGTAACTGAAGTTGGACTTGGGACGGACGAGTGACCACGCTACCGCGAAGCGGCCTTCCTTCCTCTTCCTCTTATGTCCACACGTATTATGTTCTATTCTAAAGTAAACATTCCGCTTCGGTAGCGTTGAAATACGATCGAGAAAACATTAGACTCCGCCCTTCAGTCCAGCAGGTTCGTTTTTTCGGAGTATCCATGTGAAAGATGAAGATGAGCTTGAATTATTCCCGTGGGAGGATTGGTATACAAACCCGCATGTAGCATCAGGGAATGAAAAAAGTAGTTTGAGCGGAGAGCAGTCGACTGATCTGAATTAGACGAGAGCTGAATTGCGTTCATTACTGTGAAACATTGTTTCAGGCACCAGGCACATATCATCACCTATTCGTCCTGGGTCCTGGATGCGGTTGCATGTCATTATGGCGTAAGCTGAAGTTGCTGGTGCGCAACTTCTAGTCGATTCGAGAGATGCTTCTTGTGAAATGTGCTGCGTGCTATAGTCTGTTCCGTTTCTCTTGAACGTGACTATAATCAGTTTTTCAACAATCTGCTCACTCAAAACTTCGTGAATCAAATAATATTTGGCTTATACATGTGGAACATAAAATAGCATATACGCCCAATCCAAGATTCAATGAAATAAAAAGCTTTTTCCAATTACATCCTTTTTTCTGGCAGAAGTGGGGAACATAGAAAAACCCAACTTTCTGTTCCACTTTTCCGTCCAAAATCATAAAGCTTCAACTTGTTAAGGCTTTTATTTATTTAGTTCCCAGAGCATAGCATGAGAACGAGTGAAAGGTTTGGTATGCTCCGTATTTCTTTAAATTTATGATAAATATATTGCAAATATTTACATTCCTCCACGAAATCTCGTACAAATTTCACGGATGAGCAGGTTTTAATCATCCGAAGCAAGTTCGAAGCGCTGCAGGAGCCTACTTTTCTATACACCACAAGGATTCCCGCTCCCCTCAGAATACTACGATTTGCTTTCACTCTTCTCTTCTGTATGGTTTATGGTTGATCCTATGTGCAGGTGCAGTACATGCATACGTTCTCTGAACGCTCGCATATATTCTGAAGGCGGAATTCTGGAAAGACTATAAATCATGAGGTTATTCAGGAGTTTCCAAAAGTTCTTCTCACAAGAAGCCGGTGAAAATGTAAAATCCCTTGAGTGAAAGTGTAAGTCCAGGTAGAAATCAGGAATTCAGTATTATACTATGGGCTTATGCCAAGAGATGAGGGTTTTCCCAAAGAATAAGATGGATTTCGCTTCAGGATTTTATTTGGAGATATTTGAAATTCCAATAGACGGTGACGGTACTTTCTGAAGTGAATTATACTTAAGTCTCTTGGGAATGTTTAAGCGTGTGCTAGTGCCAGTGTCAATTCAATCAATGATATGCTGGAAATCGAGAATTTAAATGTGAAAGCATGACAAGCTTCATGAAGTATGTGAAAATGTGAAAGCATAAATGTGAAAGCATGACAAGAGTGACGGGTAATATGAGTGCGGTTCCGAGCTTCGACTAAAGGTTCGAGATGTACATTCCACACACAAAGAAAGCGTAGAGCAGGATTGGAAATTGGAATCATGAATGAACTGAGGCTGAGTTTAACTTTTGCCTGAAAGTTGAGCAAACTACGCAAGTTGACTTAAGGTAATTTGAAGTTCGTACAAACCGTTTTTAGGTTGAATCGTCTACTTTCGTCCTTGTATTAGTACGAAACATTGCATGGTATGTTTTGCACGCTCAGCACTGCCCACTGTCTTTGCTTTAAAATATCCCTAGCATTTCTTGATCCGTTTTTTGAAATGATGTGGGTACCAGCCTAACCAAGAATTATTCATCCGCTTTATGGAACCAATCTTTTTCTCTTGAGTCTGTGTACTTAGTCAGTAATAAAAATGAAATGAAAAGGTTGCATAATATGAATATAAGGGTTGAATCAATGGATTCGCTCGTTTCATTTTCTGTTGTCGAGATTCATATCCTAGACTGGAATGTAGTAATACTTGAGACAAGGCTTAACAAGAAGTTTTGGTTTGTTCGACGAGAGATTCGTAGCCGGTTGGCTATTCCTTTTCCAAGTTTCTGGTTTTCTGGTTTACAGGATTTTGATTGGGGGGTATGGAATACGTTTTTACCGTAGGATGCCACGAATATTTTTTTTTAAAGATTCAACAAATAGTGAATACATTGAGGCTTTAGGTGCCAATATTCGCCTCCCAAAATCGCTTGGAAGATCCTATCTATAATAGCGAATTATTCGCTTTTGTAGCAATCGTCTTGTGGCAGAATACTGGTCAGCGTAGCGAATATTCGCCTAATATTAGCTAATATATACCTACTTAATTCGTCAATTTGGAGAATATTAGCCTAATATTGGCCAATTCACTTAATTCGCCTAATATTCGCCAATATACTTAACATTAGCCTAATACTAGAGAATTTGGAGAACATTCGTCTAATATTCGCCTAAAGTTCGTCGATGTGATTCGCTGGATTAAGAATTTTGCAGGGCGAGAATTAGGCGAATATAATCGATCTGATCTCTGCATTCGTCTACTCGCCTTTGCCTTATTGAATTCCAGCAACTTTTAGAGCGAATATTTGTCCGGGCAAAAATTCGTCGCATCCCTACTTTTCATACAGTTAGTTGAAAATGTCAGTTCAGATTCAGATTAGGCTTTCTTGCTTATCACAAGAAATTTACAAAATTTTAACAAAAATTTCAACAAATACTAACCTTCTTCACATTGAATTCTTATTTGAAAGAGTTCAAAGGAATATTTAAGTCAATATTTGCTAAATGCTATATTCCATGGGAGGTTACTCATAAGTTACCATCTTGTTTGTTATGAGTCGAAAGAAGAAAATTGGCAGAACCTCTCAGTTCGATGTTCGATAGAACCCAATTTCTAGAATTGGATGCATTCGCTTTTCGCATTTCATATATTCCTCTTTTGAACCTGGGGCTTGGCTTTCACTCTGTTGACTCAAGAAATCCGCATGCTTCTCAATTCAATGGGCATTTCATGTTCTTGAAAAGAAAAGGAGAAGACAAGTGGCTTGGGTTCGTAAGAACTGGAAAGTAAGTGGGCGAGACAAGCCGAGAATACCTTCATGTGCTTTAAAAGTTAAGGCTTTCTTTTCCGGCTCTCTCTGATCTGAATGTGAAGATGCTCAAAGTGTCCTTTGCTCTTACCTTTATAGTCATCCTTCTGTCATCCGATCCACCTCACGAATCCAGGCCTCGGCCTCCACCTTTTTCCAAGTCCTTGGATTTTATGACACGACGTGTTCCGCATTTCCCATTGCCACAAAACTGCTCGTAAAATAACACGGCATGGAACGTCTCAATCTTCGGCTTTCGGCTTTACTGCTCAAATAAGCTCCGTTCTTCTGAAACATTTTCTCAAGGCTATATGCTGTACTTTAGGTTTATGCACCTGCTACGTACTCTGCTTCCTTATTCAGGAACAGATCCGGATGCGTCTCTGGTCTGTCGAACCTAATCTAGCCTATTCGAAGGAGAGATCCACCATCTACCTGATTGGATATTGGATTATTGCCGAGGTTGGATTCGTTTTGCCGTCGTCAAGATGACTGGATTTTGCAATACGTTGGGCTGCAGTAAAATGAACTGAGAATCTCGAATTAGCATCAGATTCTCATAAAGATGAAGTGGCAGGTGGTACCATGGGTTCAACTCAACCCAACCACAGATTAAGCTTTAAATTAAATTGAACTAAATGCTGAAATAGGAACCGGCTAGGAATTGGATTGGATTTCTCTAAACCAATTACAAACTTTGGAATTAATATCGTACAATTAGTTTCTGCTCTTTAATGAAATTTTAGAACGTACGAGAATTCTGAGGATTTTTTTGTCTAGATGATTTTTCTTGATTCGCCTGGTGCTGGTGATGATTTTTACGCGGAGCCGAGCCAGCTCCACTACTTACGTAAACCATAATCCACATCAAACATTACTCCGTCACAAAACACATCCTCAATGGATGCGTTTTACTGGAAGTTTTAATGTATCCATAACATACGAGTTGTGCTGTCGAAATCGATGATGTAAACTGAATCATATTTCTGAGGACGGTCTGTCTGTATTGGGAATGTATTGGATTTGTAAAAGAGTCACGTCGTCCAGGCCCTCATTTGTATGTCATTATTTGCACATACGTCGATAGAACGTCTTGTTTAGATCAAAGATGGGAAATTGAGTTCCGTTCAAAACCGCATGGACCTCTATATTTTGTTATTCAGAATCTGTGCCTTCCCTGCTGTCATCTGGAATTATTGGATTATCAACATGGGAAGGTCTGCGTTCTGATTTCTGATGCCTTTTACGGTGTTTGGCATTTCAATCTCGTCCTCTTGCAAAGAGTAATTCTGTTACGACACGACAAGATTCGCTGCGGTATTTTACTACAGACTACAATACATCGTTCTACACACTTGGCGAACAGCGGTAGGTTTTCTATTTCGTTCTCTTCTTGCCGTTTTGAAAACTGAAATGAATGGTGGGGCGAACTTTCCTGACATTTCCAAGGCTACAAGGTAATACTAGGAATAATACCGTTGCCCGACATTTCATAGCGGGACAATTCATAGCGCGACAACTCATAGCGGACAATTCATAGCGGCGACTATTCATAGCGGCGAC
>JAQFXZ010000797.1:0-15593 GCA_034694025.1 Ceratophysella scotica | reverse complement strand
GAGCTAATTTTTTGCGCGCGAAAAATTCACAAAGCAAGATTTGAGTTGACGGGTTTTTCGTCTGGGCGTCACAATTGGTGCATTGGATTTTAATTTCCAATTCCTGAGAAGGATGCAGAGGTAGTAATGAGGTGGTACTGTCTCTACGTTGTTTTCCTAATTAATTCTAATTATGTATTACAGGACGGTGAGCCGATTACGCCTGCCTGGTCCCGATTTGCTGAGAAGAGCCTTTCCAAAACCCTCAGAATCCGTTCCGTTCACGCGGAGGACTCTGGCCTGTACGAATGCAAGGCGGTGAACGGATTCGGGTCTCAAATTGCCAAAATTCGTGTTCTCGTTGTCGGTAAGGAGCAAAGCGTGACATTCTGATGAGCATACGTCCTGTAGTCCTATTTATCCTCCTGTTTGCGACCATCTGAGTGAGCCCAAACTTGCGAAACGCCATTAAGGAAACATAATTTGTTCCACAAGACTGCGGAAGGTACATATTATTAAAGGTTTCTCTTTGGCCGAACCGGGATTGACAAATTCTGGCTTGGACTTCCGAGCCATCATTCCGTACGTACGTGTCGGCGGTCTGGCAAAGGAGATAATGCGAGACTCTCGTCTTTACGACTCGATTTACTGCAGATGCTGTTTGTTCTGCGCTCCTCTCTATCTCACTCGCCCATTACAAGAACAATAAAAGTTTCTGTAAGGCTGATTACATTGAAGGGAGGAACCGGTGTAATAAAAAATATTTACACAGAAACCCAACACAAGGCTTTGGGAAAACAATTAAACCAATTTACATGCAGTACAATCCTAATTCAGATTTACATAAAATGGGAGAAGCTCAGCGGGATTTTGTCTCCTTTGCTTCAAAATCTCATCACAATTCACAATATTTACGACAGTTCGGCTCACAGCCAGCGCAGTGGCTCACAAGGCAAACTCATATATACTTCCGTGCTTTCACCTACTACGTACTCGTACGTAAGTACCTACTACTACGGATGGAAGTTCAATCCTCTATTGTATTCTATTCAGATTTCTAGTTTATGTGGTTCTGAATCTGAACACAGCTTCCCAGTAAATGTTGTGATCCCTCGTTTGTGAGAGGAGGGATCCGCTTATCCGAGAAGATTTGAGGGACTTTAGATGTCAGTTTACTTTGGTTCAGGATAATTGAAGCGTAAAAGATGAAGGTCATTTGCCCAAATCCGAAGAGCTAAGGTTCACTTTCATTCAAGTCAGGATCAGGATGCTCAGGGTTTGAGATGAAAAAATGGTCGGGTCGCTCTCAGAAATCATGCCAGAAATGGGCCCAGGTTCAAACGTCCAGCCCATCTACTTACCCAAATACATCCAGTATTTTTATTATGCTTTTGTAGCTGGGTTTAGTGGAGAAAAGTTTTTGAAATCGGAAATTCTCAAGGAAAAGCCAATAATGAGCTAATCTTTTGTGGTTACATTCTATGTTTTGAGTGTAAAAAAGAGGAAGGCCATATGTCATAAATAATGATTCGTTTGGACTTCGAATCCCTAAACTCCATCCCATTCCGTCCTCTATCATTAAAATTCAAAGAGATCATCTCCAATCTCCATTGATGCGCTTTTTCAATGGAACGTGGTATCCGTCCTGGAAAATGTTCAATAATACGATATACTAGAATATCACAAAAAGGAAATGTATTTCCCTATAAGCTCAGGACCGCCTGACCAAACTGTAAATAAATAATACAAATGAGATGGAATGGGATGGTTGTACTAAGAATCTGTGTCACCACAAGTTCATGCCGCACCATTCATTCTTTCTGAAGCAGTAAACTTGGTCATTGTCGGTGTGGCAGAAGAAGCAACAAAGTAAAGGCTCACCGAATAATATTGATGGTAATAAATTAAATGGTCGGACTGATCCGTGACCAATGTCAATACAAATACTTGGGCAATAGCTTCCGACAAGGTAGATAGGGTATTTTATTACTACAACGACCTCCGTGTTTACAAATGCAACGCATGACATCAGGATTCTTGACCCATAGTTACCGGTATCAGTGTCCTGTTCACTGATATGCAGAATACACAAAGTAACTCAATATTTTGCTTTATACGGAGCCGAATGAATCTGTTTCCTTACTAATGTAAACACTAATGTATTTAAAAGTCGAGAGCACAAGCTGTCAAACTTTGGGTTTAAGATAGTGTACATGTCAAATATTTAGTGAATGTTAGACTGAAGGTACACACACTATTTCTGTAATACATTGCACTCAGACCATCTGTAGCCTAGCCTGTACTTGTTTAGCTGTTCCAAAATGTTCCAAGTCAACCAGATCCACTCATTGGTCCAAATATATCTGCAACGCAACGAGGCTTTTCGAAAAAAAGACTTCACTAGTTAATTAATTTAAAAATACTTGGTTTACAATCACTGAGTGTTCGATTGATTAACATCAAGAGTGCGTTGTGCACGGCAAACGGTCAGTCTACTAGAATATGGTAGAAACGATACAATTAAGGAGTCTTCCATTGCCAAGCTTTGAATTATCTGGGATGGGCATCTTTTAAAAAATACACAAATAACGTACAAGCCTAAAAGTATTTTTCTTGAAGTGCACGTAGTGGCCCAATTTCGATGAGGAACTCTTTCTAAAAGCCTGATTATTTTTGGCATGACGTGAGCTCGACCAGCCTCGGCTTCATCACATCACACACCCGTCAAATACGAACACGCAGGGATAACAGATGAAAAGTGACAGGAGAGGCAGCCTTGATTCGAACCAAGAAGGGTTTCACCACGAGAGGAGAGAGGATCCTCCGAGTTATGGCTTATCAGAATCCCTATCTGTCCCCTTGCTCTAAGTAATGGGAACGTTGGGCGCGCTGTGCCCGTCCTGCCACCAGGAGGTACCTGGAGACAGGACCATCTTCTCTGTCTGACTTATGACCACGCACGCTGGAACCAAGGGTCCTCTGCAGAGGTGGAAGTGCTCTCAAGTTCACTCCAAGAAAAATGTCAAGAAAGTGGAGTTTCTATCTGAGTGGAGATCTTGTGGTATGCGTGTTGAGGAAGACATTGGGCATATGGCTTCGGAGACTCGATCTACGCCTCTCCCTTTTTACCTGTTTTTGAAACAATGAGAATTTAGTGTTTCCAAAGGAGTCAGGTCATATGATGAGCCTTCATTATTCCTGGGAGACAATTTGAGACAATGATAAGTCAATGGGGTTGATTAACTGTTTGTTTGGGTCTGGAAACTGATTTATTCCTGTGAAGGAGGCAAAGAGTCACAATAATGGTTTCTGAGAGGACAGGACGGGTATTGTGCGACTCTTCCTGATCGGAGATAAATTCCTGAAATCCGTTAACCTGGGCAGTCTTTTTGGTTGGTATTTCAAATTCCTGCAGAAGAAGAGCTTGGTCAGCACTTGTTTGGCTAACCCAGACTCCACTCCGGAATTCCACTTAGATCGGATTGGTGAGGCCTGTGTGATGCAGTGGGGAATTATGATTATTGTCACCCGCCATTGTCCACCACTTACCTTTTGTCACGTCAACTGGTTCGTACTGCGTACTAATATTTTCCTATTTCTGTTTATCCAAAGGTCCTCGTTGTCCGTCTGACAAATGACAGGGCTGGAGGGTCTGAGACACAGAAGTGGTAATAACCGTTTTGGCACCTGTGACCAGCTCACAATGGAGACGCGTATTTATTCATTCCAAGTCCAACATCTTTAGGTCCTAAGTGGATAAGGGTTGAAGGGTGAGAATGGGAAGCCCTTATTTGTTCTCGCGTCAGGAATTAAATTCAGAACATGTCTCCGTTCAGGAGTTCAACTCCGTCTTCAAGCCTCCAATCAGTCACTCAGCCTTCCAGCAACAACTGGTCTTCGCACTCAGCATTATGAAGACGCGTACTTGAAGGCATGAGCACTTGAGGAACTGAATGGGCTTCTTCTCTAAATTTGTTCCTTTCACACCTTTGGGACTTCTTCACAAATCTCATTTTGGATCACGTTGTCCTACTTATTTTTGGACAGTTTTCAAATTCGGAAATGCATAACACTATTTGTGATAGAGAGCGGCTTCGTCTCTAGAATTAGGTTACTTCTCGGAATGCTACAGTTGCTCTAATACCAAGACATCTGCGCAAACATTAAAAACTTCGTTGATTGCCAGGTTCTCCACAATTCCCAACCAGATCACGCAACTTGCATAATTTTAAAATCTACTTAGTTTTCATGGTTGTGAGTTGTGTGTGATTCAGATCATTCGGTATTTTGATGCCTGTATGTCGGCCAATAACAGTTGATTAGGTATGGTAAATATTACTAAATACGGAATATTGTCGAATAATTTCGGGCAACGGCCACCTGCGCTGCGGCCTAATCCAGGAATAAACAAAAGTTCCACTATTTGAATCTATTGTTAGGTATATTTAGAAGTGTTGTTTGCTTGAATCTGAATTTAATTAATGAGAAATCAAAATATGGGCGACGGACTACGTTGATTCAACGGTTGAAGTCTTACTTGAATACAATATTACCGCTTTTCGATACTATCGTATCAGGTCCGGTGCATCAGTGCTGCTATTATGCATGGGAGGATATATGGACTGTATGCGTAATAAAAGCTTTATTTGGATAATGGTTTTATTAGTTTACCCTCCGTTTAGGATTTATGGTCCTGCGGTGTTAAACGGATTAAGAGATTAAGACTCTTCCCTTTTTATGGACTTGAGCAATTAGCATGTGAATAATGGATTCTGATACTACCTGCTTTTCTGTTGCAGAGGATGCGTTTGTCCTCGGAGCGGAGCTGAAGGGAAACTTACTGGACAATAGCAGTGGAGCCATGATCAGGAAGCGACTGGAGAACCCTTCGTCCTTCTCAGCCACTCCCGCACTCCCTCAATTCAGTCCAGAAACACTGGAACAGGCCACGAGCCCAATTCATTTGTCATCCGGAAACACAATTCGACTTCGGTGTGATGCCAAGGGAACCCCAGCTCCACGAGTCACTTGGTTCAAGGTAAATGGTCAATATTACTGAGCCTCATTTCTGCGAACGCTCCACTCCACACTGACTTACTTTCAATAGGCCTTGTTAGAAAATCATAAGTCATAAAGCTCAGATTTTTAAGTAATACAAGAGGAAATGCTCATGCCAAAAAATTTGATCTGCACATAGGTTCAATACATGCATGCAGGAATGAACTAATGAAGCATTTCTTGGCATGAAAGTTTTTTTCTTGTACCCAAGAATCTGGGCGCCGCCATGTTGTTTACCAACTAGACCAGCAAGGATCGATTGTGCAGATAGCACAAGCATCATTTTTTTAAAGAAATATTTTGAATTAAATTCCTAGTTCGTTACTGTAACAATTTGGCCAGAAATTTATCCAGCACTGTTTCTATTACTTTACACGAGAAAATTGTGCATTTAAAGAATTAGGCCTCTTATAATGTCGAAAGGAAGTTGAATGTTACATCAATATGTTCTGTGTGTGTAGCGAGAATTGCCGATGTATGTCGTGAACTAACAGTAATTATCTGAATCTGAGTTCTTCAGAAGAGAACCGGAAGTCTAGAATTTCAATAACGTATAAATCATTTTTAGGTTGTAATAATAATCCAAATAATCGATCACTATCATTAACTGATTCGTCTCAGCGAGCCCATCCAGAGTATTAGACTGGCATTTAAGTTGTTTCATTCCTGTCGATTTAGGATGGTAAAGCAATCGGTGACAAGATGTGGAGATGGTCCACCTGGACACTTGTATTGACCAAGTTGACAGCCGAGGACTCGGGAGCTTACGAGTGTATTGCCAGTAATACAGCCGGAAAAACGGAGTTTACCGTTCAGCTTCATGTTGCAGGTGGGTTAAGCCTGTGTATGTTCATTACTGGTAGTATATGCTCTAATTTGACCTGCCAAAGAACAAGAACGTAATTTGATTTCATACCCAATAAAATGGTGTTTACACGCTTAATCTGCTCCTCTGTGCAGTTGAATTCCAGGCGCTCGGCATGCTAACAAAGAATCTTAGTACCAGGTGTTCTAAGTGAACATGTTTAGTAGGTTTTATGAATATCCTGATTTTCGCGTAATCCTTAAAAGTTCCTAGAAAGAGGGTTTCGGGTTCTTTATGAATTAGATTTAAGTTTAAGGGCCTTCGACATATTTGGCAGAATATTATTGTTTTAGTTTTTTCAATGTTCTAATACTCGCAATTTATCTGTAAAATGGCGAAAAGCTTTGTTTAGAGTCGATACCAGAGCACCTGAATGCGTGCGGCTTATAAATTCCGAAGTTTGTAGGTTTGCATCTTTTTAGGAATTGAAATGTTTTAAACCCAGAGCCGAAGCTTTTGAGATGAGATATGTGTGGAATGTTGAATGGAGCAATGATTGAACAAAAAAGACAAACAAGCAGAATGCACTCTCATGAATGATAATGATAGTATGACGATTAATCTCGTATGCCTTTTTCCCGTAGAACTACTGGAGAAGAGGCGACCAGAGCTGGCGTCCGGCTTTCCTAACAACATGAGCGTTCTTGCGGGTAATGAAGCAATTTTGGAATGCATTGTTCGATCCGGATTTTCCACAATGCCGCCACACATCAAATGGCTGAAGCGTGTCCCAGAGGAACAGGCGACGGGCGGGAAGAAAACACTCGGCGGCATTAATAACAGACACAACAAGTATCGACTCCTCCCTGTTGAAAATACGCACGTCCTCGTCATCCAGGTAACATGCTTACTTCTTTACTAAAACACCAACAGAAGGTGCTTCAATGTTGTTTGTAGTTATTTCTAATTACAGTTTCTTACTTTCAGGAGACACATGACGAAGGAATCCGAATTAATGAAACGCAAAGGAATGGGACTTTTGTGAGCAAATTGATTATTTCAAGGACACAAGTTGAAGACGACGGAAATTATCTCTGTCTAGCTACAAATTCTCAGGGATATACCTTCAAGGAAGCCCGGCTCACTGTTCTAGCTGGTAAGTATTATAGAATGGCAAAATATAAACAGCGTAGAATTCCCTTGATCTCTGCTGATATGCAAGCTCTTAGAAGTCGTTTTGTGCTTCGAATGCTGCAGCTGGTATCAAATTACGCCATGTATGATCAAAGTCATATTTCAGAAATCTGAAGAACTTTGATTTCGATTTTTTTGTCGTAATTTTGTAAGGATGGTCGACTTTAGCATCAAATCACAGAACTTCGCTGATCGTCGTTTCATGATTTCACTTAGTTATCTTTTTTCTTTTTTACTTCTTTCCGTTTTTTTCTTACCAAATGTCTGTAATTTTAATAGCTGGTCATTGCAAACGTATTTTTTTAATTGTCTATTCTAGAATTTTAAAAAGATCCAACTGGAGAGCTTCATTAATTTTATCACTCCTCGTATTGCTTTCAGCTTCTTAACCTCGCCTACGCAATCAAAACCAGAAAGATTCTAATCAATATTCGTCTTGTACAGGTGCGGAAATCATAAGCAGTTCCACGGGAGGTCTTCCGTTGCCATTGATCATCATTGGTCTCTCCATCCCTTGCACGCTACTAGTCGTAGGTTCCGTTTGCTTCGCTCTCCGACGGCATCACGAGCGCATGAAGAAGCAGACCAAGTCCCTGAGTCCCAGAAAAGTGTGTGGCCCACCGTCCCACCATTCCACAGCCACCTCGTCCTTCCATCACCACCATCCGTCCCAGGTCAGCTACGAACAGCGACAGCTCCTCGTGTCCACAACATCCACGCATTCCCACTCTTCGTCGTCGTCGTCGGGCGGAGGAGGGCGTGGACGGGGGTCCTATCTCCAGCATCACTGCCAGTCACTTCAGAAACCTGGCCACCATCCCGTCATTGAGATCGCCATGTCTCGATGTTCCTGCTGCGGCGGAGACCAGTCCTCCTCTGAAGCGTCTGCGCCTTCTACCAGACCCCCTCTGCCCCCTCGGACTTACGAGCAGTGCTACAATAACAGTTTTGTGGGTTCTACGAGTCATTCCTTGCACTGCGGCCATTGGACGTAGGTTGAAGGTTCCAGTGAGTGTTCTACGAAGTCCAGATGTAATAAGCATTTGTTCCTTATTGTTAGTCCTTGTTAGGTATTTAATTTGTCGAGAGATCGGAAGAAGCGGAGTAGCGTATGTGTTTGTCCCCATGGAAGGGATAGACTACTGGTTCGCATGTCATGTTTGTATATTATCATGTACACGATACACGATGGAAATAAATCTGTTTCTTGTTAAGAGCTTGACTCGTTTATGCGTGATTTAATCTTAGTAGTGGCTACTCCAACCTCACTTACCAAGGACGTTCGGTGCCATGCCGCGACGATGATTGTGGAAAAGCACACAGAAATCTGAGGGACGGGACCAGGCGGAATATGACTGCAGCGCAATTTGCACCGTGTTTCTCAAAGGGCATTGGTTTTTATTTTTCACAGTATTCTGACCAGTTCTACCGAGATCGTACGTATACGTACCAAGTGACGCATGCAAGTACGGTATTTAACTGACGACGCTGCACCGATGCACGGCTGTCTGACTCTCATTCTCTCAAACTATAAAGTCAAAATATAGGTCACAAAAATACGAAATAAATGGCGGCTATACTTGACGGCTACTTATATACCGGTTGCCTTCTTCGCCTTGAGGTGCGTTGTATACTCATAGATAGCTACTGAAGTTGATTACGACTTAAAACCATGGGATTCTTTCATAAACATACGAGGAATTGTTGCCAATACCTGCAACTTGGAATTGAGGAATGTCGAATGGAGTTTGTGGTGACTTTCTAATTTGTAAAACTGTTTAAACTTCCTGATGCCCTGGCCCTGTTCATATTCGTGGTAGCACAATTCGGCAGTACTTCGGTTTGAACCTCGTAGTATGCTGTCATATAAATCCTCTTCTTGGAGTGGGTAGTACATGCATACATGGAAGTTGTGTGATTGATTAATACCAGGAAAGTACCGACAGAAGAAGATGATACCCCATATTGCTTTGCGGAGTCTCATAATTGTTTCCAGCTGCGTCTACATAATTTTTCTTCAATTTCCTTCACAAAAAATTGGCAGACATGTTCCATAAAACAGCAAGCATTCCTCGGAGTCAGAATCAGAAACCAAGGGGAGACACTTATTATATATACATGACCTCGAGATGGAATCAGAGACAGAAGTTCCTGACTGGAGCTGGCTGGCTGTTCCTGCGGCTAAGGACGGGAGGTTAACTTATGATGACCAGAAGACACTCGAGATTAGAGATTAGGAAGGGAATTCATTATGCTTCCCTCCGATCAAAGGGGAATAAACGAATGAGTCTGGCGTCTTTTTGCCTGACTCAGGCTTGGGTAACCATAATGTTGATAAGTACTTAAGGATTAGGACCGACGACTATCGAAATTTTTGATTCCCTCACTAATCCTCTTCCCCCGTAGTCTTTTTCCAATCAGGAATGACCTGACTCTAAAGCGGAGACCAGCCACATTTTTATGATTTGTCTGATTAACGACAACTACATTATTTGGCAAATATCAAATATCCCATGTCCAGGCACGATCCGATCCGAACAAGAGGCAATCGACTACTCCTTGTATACCTACATATAAATATATCTATGCACAATAGTTTTTTCCAATTATGTCCAGCAGATTGTTTACTTTCTGACTAGTATTAATCTCTATAAATAACTTATGTGAAATGTGAATGTGAGATGAAAGCGCATAAATTTCACCAAGAGCCATTGGCTCAATCCGGTTCAATCATCATAAAATCGTCCAACGTAATTTCAATTTGATGTAAAAATATGCTCCATATTGAAATCAAATCAAAATATGTGACAACTACTCAAAATCCAGTTTCGCAGAACAAATTTTCTGGCAATCCGTTTCAGTAATTTAGTCCATTCGCACTTTAGGTCATCTGCGTGCAACTGTCGACATTCTGTATGCTAATATTTTTTTACTGAAATGCAACAAGACCAGAAAACTCGAGTCTTGAGTCCTTCAAATTGCATGGCCTTGGGCCTTGCACAGGGCATCTATTTCGAAACGGGTTCAACGCTCGAATCGATGCAAGTGCAAGCATCCGACAGACGACTTCTTTAAGATCACATTTTGGAATTCACCAGTGCGTGTTGGGATCATGGTCGAAGTCTCTGAGGTTCGTGGCTACAAATTACAGCACAAACGAATTAAATTACAGAATCAGCAAAATCTCTGTGCCCTTCTTGCAGCCAGCTCTCCTTATAAGCCAAAAGTTTAGTTCATTCTCCGCATACACACTTGAGACTGTTCATCACATTTTGGCGTTTTCAAAATTATATTACCTATGGCTATGGGTTAAGCCGAAGGCTCGCTGATTGCTGTACTGCACACCATAACCGCACTACTTACCTCGCCTCTTCATGTTTGTCCTCCTTGAAACATATTTCCAAGCAGGTAAGCTCTTCCCTAATTCCTAATTCTAATATCGTCGATTCGATACTCTGCTATCTCTGTTTACGGGCTCCAAGGGAATTAAACTTCCATACACGGCAGAATTATATTGGAACATCAAGAGGGCCTGCACAAGGAATTTTCAATATAAAACAAAATTTTGCTCCACGCTTCAAGCTGCTACAAAATAGAAGTGCCCAATCCTCGAAGTTTATTCTCCGTCAATATGCTTTTCTGCTGAAACCCAGCTTCATTTATCAATCAGTGCTTGTGCCAGTTAGTCGTCAGCCTTCTTGCTACGTGAGATTTCTCATTCTCCTATACATTGAAATCAGCAGAAGCTTCATTTTGCTTACCAGTCGGAATCGGAAGTGGAAGCAGTTGGAGAGACGGGAGGAGCCAATGGAAACAGAGAAGCAAAAAGAAGTGAATCAGAAGGAGAAGGATCCCTTGCGATCATTTCTTCTGACTCGCCAACGGCTGAGTTTCTAATGTTAATTGAGGGTCAGGTTGGAACCGCTGCCATCTGAAGAATTGATGTTTTCGGAAGCAACATTCGACTGCGATGATTTCCTGAGGAGTAGAAGCCTTCATTGAAGTCCTCCGCCTCACCTCTCGAGACATGTACGTAGAGTGGAGAGGAAAATTTCATAGTATGATCACGCGCTTGCAATTTCTTGGTTTTTTTGGACAAAATTATGAAAGTTTGCAATTCAATTCAGATTTCCTAGGCGAATAATACATGAAAGGAAGCTACCTATCGGGAATGCTGGTTGTTGAGAAGTGCCCAATCAATCCCTCAGGTGGAGAACAAGTGGCCATTTCACTGTTGCGCGGACATCGTTATTTTGCCGGTGAGTCAAAAGTTTAATCCATTTGCAAGATTTAATAGTTTTTCAGAATTCATGCAAATATATTTTGTTCAAATAATATTCTGAGTTTCTACACTTTCATACTAGGTATACATTTCTTAACGCCTTATATTTGGAGTATAGGTGCTCGTTGAAATCAAATATTTTTGCGTAAATCAAATATATTTTAGTTGTACTTCACAAACGCCACATCATGAGCTAAGAGCAGCGACGTGAATATTTCATTCCAGGCTTTTTTGCATTGACTGAGTAGTACGAGGGATTGGGAATCAAGTCCCAGCATGCATGAGCGTCTGTCTCGTAGAGTCAATACCAATACTTACCAAGCAAGTACGAAACGGCCATCTGAACTGAATCTGAGCTCAATTTTACAGCATCCGCCTCACAGATATATGAAGGTATATAATATTATAATAACTATTATATACCTTCATATATCTATGATCCGCCTTATTAATTTTTTCAAGTATTTCGTGGTGAAAATATTCACATTCATAATTATCATGAGATTTACTGATCGCCAATGTATTATTATTTGGTTTTAGAGGTCCGGCACAAGCTACCGGATTGTTTAAAAAAAAATTAAGGCCTTGCAATGGAAATCTGGAACAGTTTCGGAGAATCACTACGAATTCGTAGCCAAGGAGATCGAAAAATTTCACGTGTAAGTAGCATGGCAGATTTAGCACTTAGCACATTTCATTACGCATGCGTACATCTTTCAACTATTGACCTTAACCCCTAACTCATATTCAAGCCCCTGGAACAGCATTTTGGCATTGTCATTGACCAATTTTAGAGCTGACTGTTCTTAATCTTGCGAATCTGAAAACCACGAAAGTTACGTAAAATATGATCAGCACACAGCAAATCAGTCAACCACGTTGTACAGTATTTTACCATCCCAGTGTATTGTATTCTGTAGCAGTTTGTAAGGGAAGAATCCTCAAGTTTAGAAGAACAAAAAACAAATCAAGGCAGGAGAAAGTTTTGAATAATCGTAGGAAGTTTGGCGTGGGTCTCGTGTTCGGTGGCTGCCTCTTGCAGTTGATAAAGGCTGTCGTGGCATCCACCCATCCACCATTAGAGATCCATTCTGGCAATGTCTACGAGAAGCATATTCAACGAAGTTGTTCCACTTAAAGTAGTCTGCCTTGTTGATCAAACGTCCCCTACCTACCTGAGGAACTGGCGTACCGTCGAAATCTATGTAAGTAGGTAAATCGAAGGGGTTCATATGATACTTTTCAAGCCCACTATTGCTCATCAAAGACAGGCGATTTGCCTAACTCCATTCTCCATTCTGCTCATTACTTAAACTACTACTAATAAAGAGCATGGAGGATGCAGGATGACTTCTTCCTTCCACTGCTATCAAAGAATTATTTGATGCTTCGAAAATGTCGGGGTAGTCAGAAGTATTGAATATTTCTCAAACTCCGGCTTTTCCTATCTGTTTCTGTTATCCGACTTTAGAAGTTTCCATCAGGGTGAGAAGGTAAACCTTTTTTTTCACATTTCCGGCTTTAATTTTAGCAACCTTATGCGTTGCATGGGGAAGATATGGCCACACACAGGATTCATTTCATACTGTAAAAATATGGGACGAGGTTCACTTCATAAGGCATTACCCGATATTTGTACAAGTGTTAACCCATGAATTCTGGATTCACGATTAACTTCACACATGTAGTGACTAACATATGCAGTGACATATGTAGTAATAAACCTATAAATAATGTGGGTGAAATCGGATTGCTCAAATATCCTTCATTTATTTCAAAGTTGTTTAAACTTATTTCGCAGTCTTTTATTAAGATTTGCTTCGTTGTGGTTGATGCAGATCCAAGGTTGGAGGAATCTGGGAAGTAATTGGACCCTTGAGAAAATCATCACTTGCGAGTTGAAAAAGTGATCAAAATTATTGGAGACAGAATTCCTGTTAGCAACATATTTGAATTAAATGCAGATGGACATCCCAGTCCAGGTAAAGTTCGCGCCATCAATTCCAAATGAATGTTTTCTGCTAACAATATGTCTCTACTGTGCAATTTTCGACAGAACAATCTGACTATAGAGTTGATCAAATCCTTTCTGTATTTACTTCCTTTGTATATATACTCCAGGTTACAGGTTCAGCGTAAATTCTGGAGAAATTCCTTTTCTTCGTTGGAGAGATACGGTTGGACGTAAACCCGAACTTCAAATTGACCAATTCACACTCCTGAAAGATGCCTCTTCGTTCTGCAGTATAATGCCCTGAACATATTCTCTAATCTTCTTGCATATTGGATTTTGGTGAGCTGATGAAGGTCAACATTATTCTACTCCCCCGCTACAATAGCGAAGATCCGGAACCAGAAATGGATGAAATACAGTAGTTATTTGTAATAAACTGGAACCGACTCCGTAGCGCTACTTTGATCCCTGCCGAGCAAAAGTAAGTATTTCAGTATCGAACCAGCTTTTTGAGTTTTGTCTTGTTGGTATGTGCCTGTATACATATATATTGACTCATTCCAATTTTTAGCGAACGAGACAATAAGCTGAACATGAAGTTCGAAACTGCTCGTGCAAGAATTTGACTAATGTTGAAGCATCAGGTCAAATATGCAAAGAGTTGGAGAAAAGTTGGATGTCACGTGTTACATTTGAAGGTTGGCCGAAGAACTTAGCAGGTACGATTGAACTTTGGGTTGATGCTGAATCACCGGACATTTATCAAGTGGACTACCGTGGGATGATTGATCAACAACCGAACCGAATTGACGCCCATTGCGTGCGAAAACCGGATTTTCCGAAGGATGAATGCGGTTTGTCTCCTGGACCTTTTATATACGATATACACGAGTATTTGATTGCAAAACAACAAATTGCATATACCACTTTCCGCTTCAAAAATTATCAAATTCCACGGAGCTCATAAGTGTGAAAAATTGAATTTCATATTATTTGAACTTGCAAGCGTACTATGTAGTAGTAGGTGCAGAGCAAATTGGGATCAATACTGCATATATTGTAGTACTACTAGGATATATACAGAAGTATTATTTAATTATTGTGAATTTCTGGTCTACCCCAAACAACAAGGTACAAGCTTTAAGATGGAGAATCAATTTTTCGAAAGTATACTATGAATATCATAAGTAATCCGTACTTTTGGTAGCTTCTTTTGGGACACGTAACGTTATTCATAAGCAGGCTTTCGCCGCAAGGTTCAAATAGTGCAGAGGACTTATGATTTTTACTAGTCTAAGTTAAACTCTTGAGAAGGACTTGTCCAGTTGGTCTGTTATGTACTCGTATGTTAAGACCAGAGCCCGAAAACAGAAAATGGTCATTTTGAGCGAACGACGATTGCCAGAAACAAAAGTTCCTACTTTCTACCACCGTATGCTCGTGAATATTAATACATATACATGCTATGCCTGTAATAAGTTATCTCCACTATTTGCACCTGGTGGTTAAACTTACATAGGAAAGATGAATAACGTTAAAAGAAGCTAACAAAAGTTGAGATGACTTATCGTATTCACGAGTATAAGTATAAGGCTTGTTATTCATGTTCCATGAACCTATTCGAGCTAATAAACTATAGCAAACCATCTTTGACGGATGATAGGTTAGGTTTCATACGTTTTGTATCGAAGAGAAATCTTCAAAATTCCAGAGAAAATATTGCTTTGGGTGATTAGCAAACTTAACCTATCCAAAATTGCTTCCCTGCAGATGTCCAAAATGCCTTTTCCAGAACCTTTTCTGGAGCTTGAAACATTTCGACATATGCGATTCGGAAACCTGCAGGTTAAACGAGTGACAAATTTTAACGGTTTAAATAAATGCATTTTGGACATCTGGACGTAAGCCATCCAAAATTTGTCGATATTGTGTGTTTAGATCGTTTTAGGTTAGATTTAAATAGATTTTGCAGTATCCCAAAGTTTTGAGGAACTTTACAGGCTCTGATCCTAATGCGGACATGAATAGTTGACGGTTTTGTATTTGTATAAAAATATGTATCCTTCTCTTCTGGGTTCAGCTATGCATTTGTTGTAGAGTGTACCAGTAGTGTTTACTCATGTATGTATTAGTTATGCCCTTAATCCTTCTCAAACGTCTAAATTATGATCCACCAGTCAGCATATTATACATTAGTTCGATCATGATCTCGATTCGCTGGAACTCGTTCCTTTGTGGGTATGGGTTGTAATGAGACCAAGGAAAAAGTGAGCCAGCCGGCCACCAGGAATCGAACCTGGGGCCCCCGATAAACGCTCGGT
>JAQFXZ010000796.1:0-15594 GCA_034694025.1 Ceratophysella scotica | reverse complement strand
TCCTTATAGAACCAATTTACATACAACTCGTGCGCCTGCTTCCGTGAAAATCCCTTACGGACAGACGGACGGACAGAAAGGGCAATCGCATAAGCCCTCGGCCTAGGAGGCCAGGTCTAATAAACAAACAAAACCCAGAAGTTGATGAGTCTTAATTAATGTGACTAAGGATTCCAATTTCCACTACCGGTATTGCTACCGGTATAACATCGGTATTGCGACCGGTATAACACCGGTATTTTAGAGAAAATTTAACGGTATTCAGTACCAGTATTTGAGTCAATACCGGTATTAAAATCCAAGGTTTTTTACTTGCTAACCGGAAAGTAGAGAAAGTACGAACTATCTGCACGAGAAGGAATAAACTGATTTGTGAATAATTGAGTTAAACTGAGTTACACCAGTGAGTAAGGCTGGCTTCAGATGGGATTTTTTCTAAACATCCGTCGGAGCGGATTTCGGATAGGATCGGATCGGATTGAGAATTTTAATATTTGTTTCGGATGGGATGAAGCATAGGAATAAAACGCATCGGATCGGATGGGAAAAAATGTTTCATCCGATCCTTTGGATCGGATCGGATGGACGACATTTTCCATCCGACGGTTGCGGTTCGGATCCGATGGAGGCCCCTATCCGATCCGAACCGAAATCCGATCGGATGACCCAAAATTTGCTTTTAAGCTTTTTTTTGTTTGAGAAATGTTTGGATCGATGAAGTGCATTAACAGATATCATAGCCAAAATCTGCAATATGCGTATACCACTGCAGAACCAACTTATGATTCCAACTTACTCTCAAATCAACTGCTACGTATTCGGATCGGTGAAGCGCATTATTAAGGTATCACTTCTGGAATCCGTCAGAAATTTGTTCTGAGGTTCGCGGGAAAAAATTTTTAGGGCTCCATTTTTTTCGAATTTTTTCGAAACCCCAGAAGCGAAAATCTTTACCGGAGAAGAGTTTTAGCCAATCCAGACGATTCACGCAACATATTAAAAAAATAGCGGAAGCACGTCCTACGGACGGAGGACTTATGATTTATACCATTGAAAAAAACTGCACAAATTCATTGAATGTATTTTCTTTCAATTCCAACATTGACCTGCTATAAATCCACAACTTATTTCCGATGACAAACTCCAACCTGATCTACGACATATTTCAATTTTCTTTACAGCCCGTCACATTTTCTTCTCGCTAACTTTCAACTTAAAACCTGTTAAACCTTCAACTTCTGCTTCTCAGCGGTTTTTTTCTATTTACTATTTCGTTTTCCACATTTTTCTGTATCTGTTTACAACTGAAAAAATCGTGTTTCATCACATTTTCTAAATTTCATCCCGTGATATCCCCCTTCTTGTAGCTCTCTCCCACCTCTCCCAGTTTCATTTCCTATTGCAACATATACCCTTTGTTATGACCTTTGCTCAACTTCTGTTTCATAACCGTGAACCGTGATATTTTCAAATTTCTTGTCACTTTTTGCAACTCGTCGCTCGTCCCATTTTCGCTATATCTGTTTATTTTTTTTTTCAACTTAACTTCCCGATTCAATACCGATTTCCTGTTTTCGGGTCAAACAAACCCAGTGACCCCTTATTTAGGGGTCACGGGTCAAATAAAGTTCATAAAATACTTGAATGGAAGTGTTCCTCACAATATCCGATTCGGGGGAAAATTCAGGTTTTGACCAATTTGGGTCACTTAGGGGTCACTTAGGGGTCAGGGGGTCAAACAAAGTTCATAATCAACTTTGAGTTGAACAAAAGTGTTACTCCCTTTCAATTTCCGATTCGGGAAAAAATTCTATTTTGGACCGACTTTCGGTTCTTGGGTGACCCAGGGGTCACGGGGGGTCAAACAAAGGTCATAATAGCTTTGAATTGAACGAAAGTGTTATTCCAATTTCCGATTCGGAGGGAAAAGTCAACTTTTGACCGATTCTCGGTTTTCGGGTCACTTAGGGGTCACGGGGTCAACCGATCGGAGTCAACAATACTTCATTAGCTTACCCGGGTCAGTACGAAGCTTTTGACACCTCAACTGACCCTGCAGCACTTTCCGGTGTCGAGATAATCGCGAACAGACGGACGGACGGACGGACGGACGGACGGACGGACGGACGGACGGATGGAAACTGCAAAATATATAAGAGATTTCAACCAAATCCAGTCTGGGCCCAAAATCTCTCAAAATTTGAAAAAATCGTGGAAATCGACCATATCGGTTTTCGATCATATCGATAAGGTTCTTTAAATATATATATTCGTATATTAAATCGCTTTTGTTGCATATATATTTTCTTGCATATCTTATAGCATATTTCGACCACTTTCTATTGTAATAGGAGCGTTTCCCTATCTATTACACAATTTTACCATGCAATATGTTTCAACAATATAAGATGCTCGAAATACATATCACTGCACTACTACTATGGGATACGAGTTGAACAATAATTAAGAAATATTTTATTTAAACTATTTGCTAAGCTAAACTCACAACTAGCTCAGTGGTTTCAGAGTGATTTGGTTTCAGAACTTGGTGAGTTACTGTTACTACATTTAAAGCACTTAGAGGAATTTTCCAATATCTGGGTTGAAAATTTATTCATATTGATCTAGGTACTATGTGACCTTCATACTTAGGCTTTTGTGTTTTGTTTCCTGAAAGTTTCAGCAACGATTTATGAATTATCTCGATCCGAATTTCCTTTAATCGGCATAGCCCACTGAATATGGAAGTAAACTGGAAATAATGAGTTCAAACTACATTTTAAATCATTGCACTATTTGAATAAAAGTATTGTCTATATCAGGAAAAGGTTTAACAACGGGAACAATCGTAGGCCATCAATCAACATACTATGTAGTGCGGTATTTCAGCACGCCTGAGTAAACACCAATATTAACACTGCTTAATGTTAATGAGTATTTGACAGAATGTGAATTCAGGTGTATGAAAATTGAGTGACAGGGAAGATGCTCATACTGTTGCTGGTGCTACTTTGGTAGTCTAATTATCCGGAAATCCGACGATTATATGTATCTTGTAGAATAGAAATCACCAAATCCCTAAACGTCTGAATAAGCATTTGATTCTAAACGAGGCATTCGCGTTGAATTATTGAATAGAAATATAACACAGGAACTTTCACTCCAATCCCAATTCCATATGTCTAATTCTAATATGTAGAACAATTATATGGAACCTAATTAGGACAAGAGAAAATGAATTTGGATGCTTTGGATAGTAAATGCTTTAATTACTTAATATCCAAAAGAGCTAAAGCAGAGCACAAAAAATATGCTTTAATTATTCAGTTCAAGCTGGATTTGAACAGTTTTACGTTTCATTCATGAGAGAATTCGGATTTCGTTCCCAGTGTCAGTTGTCAATTTAAAGAGAAGAAACATTAAGCGCAAGTACAATGAATTTAACGCGAATTCTTAACGCTCCGATTTCAAGTTTCATCATATTACTGGCAGTGCTGTCAATTTTATTAGAAGAGGTAGGTTATTAAATGGGTCCAACACAAAATCATAATTTTTGCGTGCTTTCTGAAAATTTTTTTAGCTTAGGATCTCAACAATTTACCATAGCTCTAATTGTGGCAAACTGCATTTTTTTTTTAAAAATTCTAAGCATATTTGATATGGTTGTTTCAAAGTTTACTCGGAGTGCATAGGTTAGAGGCTTTGAATATTTTGACAGTAATTTAACAGTCTTACTGCATATTTTGGCACATTTGAACTTGATTTTTGGGTGTATTCGCTGACCATTCAATGAAATTTGAAAAATTTTTGTTCATACTTGACTTCGTTTTGCTTAAGATTTTCATATTCTTGGAAGAAGTACAATCGTATCAACACAAATCACTCATACTCTCATTTCTTATTTCCTTTTGTAGACTGACGGAGCAAAACTCCTGAGATCAAACATTGCTGAGGAAGATTCAGGAAGCTGGAATCGGAATGGACGGCAGGATGACTATGATTCTGAAGATGACAGTGGTGGTCGCGTTCCATGGGTTACACCGCGGATCAAGGATTTGGCAAATGGGCTTGATGGAATACTTCAGGGAATAATAGGCAGAAATCCCGATAAGCTTCTCGAAGGTTCCTTCGAATTCATTCCATCGCCAGTTCGGGTCGGTGTAAAGGGAATCCTCAGCACAATTGCTGGTCGACCTGTAGCTCAAACGCCAACAACCAAGAAACCTGTGAAAAACACAATTTCAAAACTTGGAAGTCCAACAACTACTGCTCCAGAAAACGATTCTGAAGAAGATCTTATACAGTGTTGTTAATTTTCCCTCTCCATTTGGAGTTCGGGGTCATTGGGGAAATCGTGGGCTTTTTGATAAATTAGAAGTGTACGTCCACCTTGCCGAACTTTTAACAACTACGCACTAATTTCTTTTTTTTAAATTGGCAGACCGTGTGAATGCAGATTGTGCTAGAACATACCTTTGATTTTTCTTTTTTATGGTCAATAATTATAATTAGTCATTCATAGCTTAAACTTAGTATTCCTTCTTCATCATGCATACGAGCTCCGTTCCATGTGATGATTTCAAATTTAATCTGAAATAAATTTCACATACCTATTTGATATTTAGTAATTTCGAATAAACTTGTTTTAATTCCTTTCCTATTGGCAGCACTTGAACTCATCAGATATTTCGTGTCTATTTAAGGCACGTTCATTTGGAAATCAATATTAAAATTTGAAAAAACGAAATCCCTTCTTCCCACCTCAACGTTGTAATAAATATATTGTATTGTGAAATGTAACATGTAAACCTTACCATATGTGTAGTGTACATAGATGGGCACCTGTTAGGCCCTCCGGCCCAACTTAGGCCATCCGGCCCTCCGGCCCATCGACCCGACTTGGGCCCTTCGGCCCTTCGGCCCTCCGACCCAAGTCAGGCCATCCGGCCCTCCAGCCCTCCGGCCTTCCGACCAAAAAAGGCCTTCTGGAGGACCGGAGGGCCTTTCCCCATATGTTAACATTAGGGAAACACAAAGTAGGCCCTCCGGCCCTGCGAGCCAGCTTAGGCCCTGCGGCCCTCCAGGCGAACTTAAGCCCTCCGGCAAAAACGGGTCATCCGGCCCTCCGGAGGGCTGGAGGGCCTTTTGCCCATCTGTGGTAGTATATATCAATATTTGCTGACATTATGGTTGAGAAGCATCGAATGATATTTGATATTTGTAGCAAGCAACGCCAGTACTAGATCTTCATTTTTTTTTCAAATACCTTGATAGAGTTTAATGCGACTGGATCGTCTATTGGTTTTATAAAATATATGATCTAATTTTGGATTCCAGTAGTTCTGATTTGATATACACCCAATTTAAACCTAAAAGTGTCGAATGACGAAATATTCTAAACGAACTAGTCAAGTCCATTGTCCCTTTGGTATATCGGATTTGCACACTTGTCAAATTTTGAATTGAAGTACTTCTACGACTGACATTTTACTGCATACATATAATGTGTTATGCATGGTGTGGGTTGTACATTACACGCCGGCAGAAAACAATTGCTGGTACTAGTGCATGGGTACATATAGGTACACCAAGTAGAAAGGTACACTATATGCTATATGTATGTTTTGCACCGAATTAAGGACTTTGTTTCCTTCTTCTCTGTAGAGGAACTTAGCTCTAGTGCTCCGAATGGATCACACTTTTACGTTTACGGATCAGTTTTCGAATCAGGTAAGATTCTGGGTTTTATTTAGTATCGGATTTGAAATAGGTAATTTTCTAAGAGGTTTATACACACTCTGTTGTATGAGCAAGGCTGTAGCGTTCCGGGTTCCCAAACCCGAACTTTTTATGTCGGGGTTCGAACTTCAAGAAAATTATGACAACAATTTCTGGACTGGACCGACTCCCTATTTTCCGTAAGGCGACAATTGGGCGGACGACAGTTGGGCGAAAAAAAATCTATTTTTTTGGGAAAAAAATAAGGTCCTAGTTAGGTTAGGTTAGGTTAGGTTATTATTTTAGACAAGTATTATAAGTTTGTCAGGTTATGTTAGGTCTTAAAACGCCCACAAGATACTGTCCTATCACACTTTTTTCGTCCAACTGTCGTCCGCCCAATTGTCGCATCGCATAACCCATATTCATATTTTCCCAGTTTATTGAAATTATAATTGAATGTAAACGTGGATCTATTTTGTTTTACTCAATGCTTTGAATGCAATAACAAATAGCATTTTAATTTAAAAAAGTTTTCATTCCTTAAAATTCCCGTTTTGGGCTTAAAGTCAAATTTCGGTCAATTTTTCGGTTTTGGGGTCACTCAGGGGTCCGGGGGGCTTGACTTGAATCCGACAAGCGCTCATAGCAAGCCAGTGTATTGGCATGGGCGGGCCTTGCTCTCGTATTTCCTTTGTCATTTCTAAACGACTCAATGAATTAAGATGATTCTTGTTGCATTTTGAAGCCTATGAAATTTCCCATTAATCACTTAGAATATGCTGGCGCTAAGGGGCCGCGCGGCTGAAGTAGAGCGCGCGAAAGAATCGATTCAAGCTACTCATTCTCTCATGCTAGACCCATTGCTTCTCAACACACAGAACATATGGGAGGATCGGGAAATTTAATGCATTTCTACGAGCGCGCTACTTGCGCCGCGCTACAAATTAGCGTCAGCATATTCTAGGTGACTAATGGGAAATTTCATAAGCTTCAAAATGCAACAAGAATTATCCTAATTCATTGAGTCGTTTAGAAATGACAAAGGAAATACGAGAGCAAAGTCGCCCATGCTAATGCATCGGATTGCTCTGTGCGCTTGTCGGATTCAAGTCAAGCTGCCTGGACAATATTTGGGAGTAAACCACACATCACATCAGCCTGTAAAATTAAGCCACGTTTTGTTAAGTCAAAATCTGGATATTTCCAGTTTCTTTTCTAATAATTATGGATGAGAGGCAGCAGTTAGTTTTGAAAATATCTAATATCATTTATATCTATATTTCAGTTAATTTTCCAATTGTAGATATACGTAGAAGTAAAATGAATTCAATATTCCAAGCATTCAGCACTCTCTATTTCAAGTTACTAATAAAGACAAAGTTCGATCTTGCATTGGTTTCAAGACATGTCGGCTTATTACTGTCTCTTGAAAACGGGACAGCACAGCCTAAGCACTTGGCATACCACCGTACCGTGTACTGTAGGCTAGCCACTTCAACATATGCGTGCGTGCTGCTGCAACGGTATTACAGATTCGGTTGAAAAACGCCGAGAAATATTGTGACTTTTTCTTGCAAGACACTTTATTCCTTCTTTTACTGACGGCTGTAATCTTGGTAGGCACCCAACTTCTTCTTTTGTTCCTCTATCTGTAATCTTCTTTGCGTTATACGTTATTGCAAATCCCACAAGACGAGAAAAGCATATGGTTTTTCTGGACTTGATCCCTAAGAATTTGATAAGCCAAAACAATATACATAAATACGATGACCCATGAGAGTCAAGCTGTCGGTTTACATATACAGTATATCTTCACCGTCATGATCTGATATGATTTTTTGTATACCATGGAATTAGGGAATGGACAACTAATATGTAGCCGATCGCCCAACCCAATAACTTTATTCTTACTATTAAAGCAAGAAAAAAAATGAATGAATTGGGGGAAAACTTTCACCACATTAAAGCTAAAATAGGTGAAATTGCAGCAAGAAATCAATTAAAAATTTGCGAATCTCAAAATCTGTGATTCTGAATATAAGTAAGTACGTAAGTTTCTTCTACACTTAATCAGCTACTAACTACCATGTTTCTGGTAAACTTTTCAAGAAAATTTACCAGGCAAGACCAAAAAACATTTTCTCAGTAAAATACCCAAAATGCAATTTGTTTCTGTCATTTGACCAAAAAACCCTGCAAAACAGAAATAAATGAACTTCACAGTCTTAAAATTCAAGCATCTTCTAAGAATTGTATTTTATTGAAGGAAGCCCATCAACGATTGGCGGAATACAAAATAAACTGGCCGAAAAAATAAGATAATGTAAAACAAAATTGGTTCCAAGAAAGTCGACTGAAATTTGATTAAAAATTGTCCATATGGATAATTTCCCCCAATGCTTTCCAGCATAGGAACTTAGGTATTAGCTCGTAGATGTGGTGAAATTTTCAGCCCAAAATTTCCGAATTTGGTCGAAAAAACCCTTGCACAACTGTTCATCTCAAATTTCTTGTTGACGCAAACTATTCAAAAGCATATGTCGCGTACCTAGCGTAGTTTTACTAATTTCTTGAGTAACTATAAAGTCGATTCTCAACACTCTGTGATAAAGCGAATTCAACTAAAGTGAAGTGCAATTCGCATCATAAAAATATCGATAATTCAAGTACCATATACTATCATAACATCATCATTAATATCACATTATATCGAAGGAAGCACTCGTATTTAGAATTATGATTCACGAGTCGAAAAGAAATCCTACTACAAAACATAGCCATTTCTATCTTTACATAAAACCACTACAAGTGACGTCATGTGTGTATGTAATGTGTGGGACGGTTGCCTAGACTCAATTGCAAAGTATCTGTGCGCATCATGCGTTCAAATTTGATCAGCAGCGTTTTTTGTGTGTTCCAACATTTTCTGAAATCCTATTTGAAGAATACTAATTAAGCAAATATTCGAGTTACTATTTCGTTAATTTTAATAAAACTCATTCACTGCAGTCAGACTTTGGGATGCTTGGGCAATTGGTTTCCACTGTGTTGTAGATTAATGGATTAGTTTATTCTCCGTAAAAATTGGATGTATTCCTTTCACTTTCCTTATTGTAATGTGATTCAAGTTCCTAAGCTTCCCCTTCAACGGTGTGTAGCTATACCATAATAGGGGAATCTTTTTCTTTCGACGCAATCGGATGCCCAGCCCATACCGATTTACCAAAGCCAAGACACCGTCTCATTTGGTGCAATGTAAATAATGAATGACGAACGACTATTACTGAAAGTGAAAATGAGCGTTAGAGTTTAACTTAGCGGATAGCGGATGATTCTTCCAGTTTTGGGCTGAGTTATTGCATGGATTTGAGTTTGAAATGTATTTGGAACTGTCAACAAATGAGATGAGCCTCATCTAGTGAAACTGGAGAGGAGGACTATAATTTGATGAAGAGAATGAAAAGTTTTCTAATATCCCGAGGCAGTGTGCGAGCAGGTTTTCTTTCATTTCTACTTCATTTATTATTCTCCTTCCCTGCCTCTCCGTCTATCATTTTGTTTATGTTCCATCCCAGCCTTCAGCTTCCACTGAACCCCTTTAATTTCCCAAAAGAGACGTGGCTCCGCAACTTGAGACACATGGTCTGAATCCAAGGACCAACTCCTTTCTCCTCCACTGAACCGTCGTCGTCCGGCTCCAGCTTCCACGACTGACTTTCTCCAACTTCTACACTAGCCTTGCATCTTGCATGCTAATGTTCTTCTATTGTATATTATGCGCTCTGCACCAAAGTATCATACATCCTAAATCCCAAATCTGCGGCTTCACTTGAAACATTCATAGTCAAAACTTGTACAGCGATGAACATGCTATTTACGAGTTATGCGTGTTTCAAACCTTATATCTTCGGATTCCTTATAAATCGGATTCCTGAGGCGGGACAAATCTAAGCGCAACTCTAGATAGGACTTGCAGAGCTTATATCGTCCATGTGTCGAAGCTCAAAAATGTTGAGTTTAATACTCTGAGCTTTCTTCTGGTGATGAAGAGTCGGGAATGGTGAAATGGATTGGTAGATTGAAATGTGGAGATTGCACAACAATCTCCGCCTTTCCATACTCAAAAAATATATTTGATTCCAGAATAATAAGAATTGTCAAAAGTTTGGAACTCGACATAGTAGGATTGAAAGGATCAGCATCAATCCCAAAGTTTGGATTCCAAAGTTATTAGAATTTCTGCGTTTCCTGAACGAATAGTTAACACGCTAAAATATGGCGCATACGAGTGTCAAAATTTGGCATACGACTTGGACTTGGAGGATATTTTTTGTAAGCATATTCTGCTTCTTTGTGTTGGAACTTCCCATCTCACTCCCTGACAGTGTTGTTAATTTACCCACCCAGCGATAAAAAAACCCACCCAGTCTGGGTAAATTGGGTATAATGGGTAAATTGGGTATATTGGGTAAAATGGCGCCCAAATACAGGACTTTCTTTATACCAATACATAAACTGAAAGTAAATATAGGGTTATAAAATTTGGTGTACAGTTCTAATCATTTTTCATTGGTTTTTCTAATTCAATATTATAATTTTAAATTTAATTTAGCATCGTGAACGGTGTTAATAATAAATAATATTGTCTGGGTCATTCACAGCACAGCTATCATTTTGTCATTCACGGTCACTAATTGTCAGCATTGTTAGTCTTAACATTTTCAATGACAGTCACCATTGCCACTTGTCACTCAGTCAACCAACATTGTCACTTGTAATTCACACACTCAACCGACATCCGACATTGTCACAAAGCCAACAAAACCTACATTATCACTTGTCACTCACATAGACGGCCAACATTGTCACGTGCCACTCACACAATCAACCAACAATGTCACTTGTCACTCACATAGTCGACCAACGTTGTCACATGTCATTCGCACAGTCAATCCTGTCACTTGTCAGTCACATAGTCGAAAACGTTATCACCTGTCATTGGCACAGTCAACCGTGTCACCTGTCAGTCACATAGTCGACCAACATTGCCACATGTAACTGGCACATTCAACATTGTCACGACACTCACACAGTCAAATATTGTCACTCACCACAGTAAACATTGTCACGTCACTCGCAGGTAACTTTGGCACTCAGCCAAAATCGGGTATTCAGGTTGCAATTGGTCATTCATAGTCAGCAAAGTCATGTCATCCTTTGGCTTGGTCATTCAGAGCCACAGAACAGTAGAATGTTGAGTGTAGAAGTCAAATAGTAAAATATTTATTATTTAACTTTCCCGCACGAACTAAAATCTGCGAATTTTCATTTTACCCATTTTACCCAATTTACCCACCCAGCCAAGGCTTCCCCTACCCAATTTACCCACCCAATTTACCCAGCTGGGTTTTGGGTATTAACAACACTGCTCCCTGATGCATCAACTCATTCGAAATAATTGTCTACTTTCTGTCTGAATTTACAACTTTTTTAAACTTTAATTCCCGAAAATATCATAATAATATAATATATCCGGCTCTGCTGAAGTTCTTTTGGTTTATGTTCGTATTCTTTCATTATTAGCATTTGCTGCATCCCGCGTCAGAGATCCTGAAAAAGTTGATAGATGTTCGAAGAAGTTTGTGTTTAGCAAACAAAATGTGATAGTTAGGCATCAACCAACATCAGCTACATGTGTGACTGGATTAATGGATTGAGAATTCACCCGTTCTTTGAACATTATTTAGGTGACTTTCAACGCATATGCGAACGGTGGCAATTGCTATGGTCTTATGCTGAATCATACAAAAATGATACGCAAAGTGCCACCATGCAGGACTGGGAGAAAGTACACTTTCACCAACATGACTTTGTTATTAGACCTGGCCTCCGAGGCCGAGGGCTTATGCGATTGTCCTTTCTGTCCCTCCGTCCGTCACGGATTTTCTCGGAAGCAGGCGCACGAGTTGTATGTAACTGTGTCGAGGTTGAAACAACACAAGAGTTGTAGTTTGAATTCATGACTAATTCCTGCTTCATTTTATATTTTCAGGTTCGATACAAGGACAGTATGAGAAAGAACTTTTGCACGTTCTGCTTGACAAGTATCAATTATTAGAGCGACCAGTCAAAAATGAGACGACGCCACTTCAGCTCAGCTTTGGCTTGACACTGATGCAAATAATTGATGTGGTAAGTGGAAAACAGTGTTTTTTGAGTGTAATACGTCAGTATTGAAATGAAATAATAGTAATAACAAAGAGTGTATTTTAACTAAACACGTTTCAGCCTTAGGAGAACAACCGAGTGAGTATTCACTCCAGAATAGCATTTCCAAGTGTTGACGTAAAATGAGAAAACAGTTAGCTCATGCGATTCGCTCCTTTCAAATGTAGTACAATGAATGAAAAGGTAATTTCCGATTATGAAGCTAAATGAATGTTCTTGAATAATGTGATGGATAGAGTGCAAATTACTTGTAAATCAAACAAACACGTCAATACGTCAACAGTAGAACAACAGAACTACAAATACACTTACTTCGTTGCAACAGGTTTCATTCAAACAATTAATTCTTAATCTGATCTGCCCGGCCAATTTGTACATCGACAACTCCGTATTTGTGTTTATCAGTTCCGGATGTGAACTCAAGAGTCTAGATAGAGAATATGTATGTATACAGTACAGTACAGTCCAATAGCGTTCAGAAGTGAAACACGGATAAACATCCTTCCTTGCTGTCAGCTTTTTTAACAACAAGGAAGATTTCTTCTAGTAAGTAAGGAAGTTTCAAATATCATTTCATTACCAACATCTACTCAGAAGGTATAATTTGAATACCATAATAGGAACAAAAGCATATTACAAATTGTAGTAGACCAACCAACAATATGAAACAAAATGAATTTGTTCAGAGTGAAATCCAATCATGGTTTGATTGGGCTCTGGAACTGTCGCTGCTGTATGTCGTAGTCCAAATAGGATTTTATCAGAGATGAGAATGAAACGATAAATTAATTTGAGATAATGATGCTCAAGGACTCCGTAATGGAACACTTGAATGCCATTTGAGAGAGCGTAGCGTAGGTTACAGCTATGCCATTGTCTCAAGTCCGTTTCAATGAAGCCTCTTCAACTTCCTATCTCCGTCTCTCAGCACAGAATCTGCGTCTGACGCTTTGAATTGGGAAAAGATCGATATTTTATTGTGTCATCCACTATTGTGTCAACCAGAAATAACGATGGGACGGATTCGGGCTCGTTTCATATTATCGCACTTTCTCTTACCTGACTCCGAGTCTCCACATCTACATAACGAACGAGGCATACGAAACAAGCACTTCACATGCACACCCAACCAAGCACCCTTCCCACTCGGAACTCGGAACCAACCAAAATTCCACCTCGAACAAATACACATATTTGTAAGTGGCAAGTACTTAGCCAACTTTCTCTCTCCTCATTCCATCTCACTCACAATCACAACTCATAAGTATGTACTATGTACTCGAGAGAACTCGAGTCAACCAACAACGTTCCATCCCTTCTCCTAGATACACCAGATCAATACCACGTAGACCACATGCTCCCACGATTTGACCCACCCAACTTAAATAACGGGAATAAATTACGCAGGGATTGGTGCACAGAGACTCATCATGCACTCCAGCCAGACTCACTTTGATGCGCTACTCGCGAACACACTCCTTCCCTTTATGTTGAAACGCATACCAAAGAGTTTGACTCGTATCAAAGAAATCCCCCACAGATGAACCTAAAACGGAAAATAGTTTCAGAAAAAGTTGAACAGTCCTGTATGGACAGTTCTCTGTACTTGGATCTGACCTAGTTCAGACATAATTTTATCAGGATTAGATTCTGAATCTAACAATCCTGAAAGTCGGAAATCAAAGGCACGAAGAAGCATAGACATTTGTTTACGATTTAACCTAATCTATCTTAACTAGATAACTTAAATCAGATATGAAGCCACTTGGTCTCCTCAGGTGAAAATCAACGCAAATGGCCTATAACAAACATTTTATTTGCTAGTAAACTCGAAATATACGCAAACCACCGGATGCTAAATTATAAATCATGGAGGTAGATGTGCATGGATCATCGATCATCGCGTACAATCAAATGAAGCGTTTTTCTGCTGAATGTCATATTTCACTAAGTACTTGCATGTAGGATGAATTAAAAAACAACTCAGAGAAATTGGCTGGTGAAAGCAAGTCACATGACACAGGCATACTTTACATAATAAGAAAAAGTGGAGAAAGCTTGCTATCCGTATACCAGCTGTCCCATATAATTAATGGAGTGATGTATGGCACCCCAGTCTACTATACCAAAATGGTTCTACTCGGCTCTGTGTCTCAGTCAGGACGGAGATAGGGAATTAAGGGTCTCTTGCGATAACTTAATTTCAGCTCGTGCTGAAGAAAAAGGAAACATCAGAAACACTGGTGATGCTTTAACTATATTTCGGAACAATATTAATCACTTGTAGTAATAGAAATAGAAGAGATTTGAGGATAAACATTCGCTGGATACATCAAAAAGCAGAATATTCAGTATGCAGTTCTATTAAATATGCAGGCTGAAATGACGCTTTTCCTGAAACAAACTTTCACTTCTTCCTCCTAACCCAAAATAATGAAATATTCATATTGAGAAATTCCGAATGCAGAGGAGCAGGAGAGCTTGAGCATCCACCAGTCCACCAGTCTCGGATATTTCCTCCAACGCTCATTCATGCATTTTGAGACGGCTTTAATTAAAAACTGTCATAAAGAGTCTCTGAAACGTGGAGAAGGGCGGAGAGAGGATGAGGGAGCGGAAAGAGGTTCAAAAGAAAATGGGCAGAGTAGAAAGTTTTTTCTCAACGAAGCTTGACAAATTCTAATGGATACAAAGTAAGGGCGATTTATGGGTCTGACCTGCCCGGCCTCTGGTCATTGTACACAGAACAGGCATTTCAGACTCCTTTCTTCTTTTAGCGAGTAAACTTATGCGTGGTTGTGAAGCGAGAACTAGGATTGCAGGTATATCAGGGACTCACAAATTGCAAACGAGATTCTGTCGAGGCAGGATCGAGCCAAGGACGATATACCATTCTGGTCCATGCACCATTTTTCAGTTTGGAGAAAGAAAAGTGCGGATACGGATGAGAGAGAGCATTAGTTGGTGGAGGAAGGAGGGCATTAAGACATACCCTACCTGCACACATCAACCCCGGGAGCTCCGGCTAGGTTCCCGACTGGGAAGTACAGGACGTTCCGGAATCGAACTTCTGGGGTCATCCCTGGGACTTTCTATTTGGGGAATTTCTGTCTGATAAACAACGGGTAAATCTTGGACATCCCAAGGACGGCCGACGTACGTATCTCCTGCCTTATTAAATGGACTTCCATAGTGCGTATGTCCCAGGAACGTCCCATTAATGTTCGGAGCGAACACGCGCAACCGTCAAAGGTAAAGGACGAAATGGCGCCATTTCATATCCTTTCTTTCATTCGAGTTTCAAACAGTCATCAGTCAGCATAAAGTTTTTCTTCTGTGTCCAGTAATTCAATTTACTTTAAGTAGGTCAGAGGTTAGGCTAGTTTAGGTCATTGGTCGTTCCTTTGTCATCCGTTTTGCATTCCTATCACCCTAGTTAGGTCTTGTTCAAAGGTGACGTGATGGTGAACTTGCGGAACGTGGGACTGGATCGCGGAATCGGACAAAGACGACTCCTCAATCCTCAATCAACCCAAGGAGTGGATATCTTGACGCGTATCAGAGTGCTATGGTTGTGACCTGAGCTGAACTGGGTACCTCCTGTCTTCATTCATACTTCTGAAGCAATATGTAATAATATTATGC
>JAQFXZ010000795.1:0-15594 GCA_034694025.1 Ceratophysella scotica | reverse complement strand
TACTGCATGAATGTTTATATGAAAACTGGTAATAACAGTTTGCAAAGCCTGCGTATGCTGCCGCAAGCCTGCGTATGTTGCCGCAAGCCTGCGTATGCCGCCGCAAGCCTGCGTATGCTGCCGCAAGCCTGCGTATGCAGCCGCAAGCCTGCGTATGCTACCGCAAGCCTGCGTATGCTGCCGCAAGCCTGCGTATGCTGCCGCAAGCCTGCGTACGCTGCTGCAAACTTGTGTACACTACTGCCGTCTAGTTTAAAAAAAAAATGATATGAAAAATGTTGCTAACAGTCCAAAACTCGATTTATCCGAAAGATTCTAGCAAAAATTTTTAACTCGATTTATATGGAAATGGTACGGACAGGTTTGTCCGCAATGCGTTATTACACACAAATACATGAAAGTGTGTCGCTGCTATGCCTGTGTTTATCGGTTACAACCGTTTATTATGACTATGACTAATAGCGCGACACCAAAAAGAGTGACACTAGAGGTTAGGTCAGGTTTTTGACTAGGTTTGATCATCAAACTTGTCACTGCGCTATCCCGGAGTTAAGAGGAAATCATCAACCTCTCGGTATAACCATATTCTATTTTTATGTAAGTACTAAAAAAGCTTCCATGGACATAGCATTATAACAAAGTATTCAATTTTATATTTGCTTATTGCTTATTGCTTATTCCTTCCAACATTATTGCATATCTGATTCTGATTGTATATTGTAACTTTATTAGGCCTGGGCAAAATCATTTTGATTTTGAAAATCAATGATTTTAAATCATGATTTTTGTAATCTTCAGGATTTTGATTTTGAGAAGTGACCTGATTTTTGATTTGGTAAAATAAAAGTACCTACTTTGATCTTGAAAATCACGATTTAAAACCGCGATTTGATTTCAAAATCACGATTTAAAATCACGATTTAAAATCACAAAATATCGTTGAATTTGATTTGATTTTGACGACAAAAGGGGATTTGATTTTGGAATTTTGAAGCCGTATTTTCGGTCAATAATTTTGAAAATCATTTTTTAATGATTTTGTCCAGCCATCTGTTTTTACATTCTGTGGTTTTTAAAGGATTGTTAAATGCATACAACGATGTGCCACTCAGCTTTAAAGCATGTTTTGGTTACCAAGTTTGCATACAGCAAATCTACACATAATTTATAAATGATCAAGCAAGGAAACTTCATAAATTCATAAATGCAATTTATTCACAATCGTATCAATAAGTGCGCTTCAGCCTAGACAGCTAGAAGCACATTCAAAATAGCACCAGTTTATAAATCAATATAAAATCAGATACAAATTGATTAGCACGAAGTAAGTCAATGGATACTGCAGTTGGACAATTCCTGCTGCTTTGCTGCTTTACACAGGAAGTTTTGGTAGTTCACCAGCTCCATTGCAGAGTTCGTGAACTGCAACAGAAACTTCAGCTCCCAATAAATCAGCGTTTGCCTTTGTGTCCGCTTCCGCATATACCCGCACAATATCTTCCGTTCCAGATGGGCTGTGGATCAAAATTCACTTGTATTTAATATTTGCATAACTTATCGCTTCTTTCTAAAATATGCTCGGGCCTACCGTACGAAACTACGTCCATTCTTGTATTTGGAAGCTAAGGCGTTGATACGCTCTTGAACACCTTTGGGAGAGACCACGATTCTTTCCGCATCCGTCGTCTCAATCACATTTCGATCCACAACCTTGACCGTAAGGAGTTTATTGGGAAGGTCAGTGTAGGTTCCATCCCAGTCTTCAATACTCCATCCCTTGGAATGAAGAATAGCTTCCACAGCAAGCATGTCCGACAGAGCGTCTCCAACACAAGAATTGATCAGGTTCAAGAAATTGGAGAGCTCGAGCAATGCTTCGTGTCCGGGTTGATTACCAGCTTTCCTGAAGTAAAAAAAGAAGGTTCAAACGGAGATTTTGCGCAGGATTACGAGGGTCATTCCATTAATTCCTGCGCGTCTTTGGAAAGCTGTTAAATTGACAGACGTGAATGAATTGGGCTGAAAATTTCACTACAAGTGACAGGCAAAGTAACACCTACCGAAGTTACATTGGAGCACAAAATTGGGTAAAAACAGTCAGATGGACAGTCTTTATTACAATTTTAGTCTACATTGGAGTTCTTCTCATAAAATTTTTCAAAACTTCAAAATCTCTGCATCTGCATATTTCTCATCAATTTTTTCCATACTTGCAGATGTGGATTGCCATGTTTACGTTAAAAGTTTCAAGAGATTTGACCAAGTATGACGGAAGAATTAATTTATTTTGTAAATTACACAAATACGATTTTTGTCATTTAAAAAAACCGTGAAACTTAAATAGCTGGCCTTCAACTCATGAAAATCTAGCATATTCTAAAAATTACACTGTCTTGACGGGAGCCCATCAACGAGTACGGCAAATGCAAAAGAAAAATGAGATTTTTTTAGCGAAAATGTACAAAAATTCGGTCTGAAAAAAATAACAAAATAAAATTCTACTAAAACTGCAAAAAAAAAAATTGTCCATATCGATATTTTTACCCAATTTCTTGATCCAAAGTAGCCTAGTCATTACTTTACCTGTGGTGAAACTTTAAGCCCAAATCATTCACGTATAGCTTTTCAAAGAAAGCCGTGCAAAAATTAAGGAGACAATAATGTGGTACAACATACTCTGCGGCAGCACGTATGACCGTCTTGGCTTTGGAGCTAAATAAAACTGTTCCATGGCCGTTTGCTTCGAAGTACACACCAATGTCATAGTTGAGTGCTTCGTGATGAAGGTATTTGACCCCGGTTGGTGTAAAAGTCACAGGAATTCCCTATACACAATTTATAAAACAGTACGTATTTGTACGACGATGCACTGAGCGGAATGTTACAACAACAATTTACAATTTTACATTTACATACCAAAACATCTTGAATGTAGTTTGTGGAGCTGCCATTGGCATATGCACTCTGTACAATGCCCAGTTTCAAGTCGGTGATGCCGGAGCGTTTGATTAAATCACCCAAATGTACTGCAAACAGAACTGCAATCTTGTCTCCATCCAGCATTCGGAATTGTAGATTACTGTCGTAGTAGAAATAGATTATGCGATCCGCATCTCCGTCGAATGCAACATAGCGAGAAGCAGGTTGAATGTTTATATTTTCCGGGCCTCTTTGATTAACTTTTACAAAATCTGCTCCACACTGTAAATCACAAAATTTTAAAGCTTCAGAACTTCAACTTAACATTCTCCAAGGCGCAAGGAGGCAATCATTTAAGAAGAACACTCAAACCTTAGAATTTAAGACTCCAGTGGTTCCGTCGTTAACGATCTCAACGTCCAGGCTGCTATCCAAATACGTGATCATAGTTTTCAGGGCCAAAGCACCGACGCCGTTGGAACCATCGACTGTGAGGGTGGGCTTGTAGGATCCAGACTCCGGATGCTACAGATTGCAAAATTGAGTGAATTGGTAGTAAAATAGTTGGTGTAACGTAAAGTTATTTTCCAGATTGTCTTTACCATTTTAACGATGTTCTTGAAGGCGGTGGACAGAGTTTCGTAGTAGGTTTCAGGTGTAGCTTCTCCGAATTCCTCAGGATAATTGCCGCAGACGACCATGTAATGAACTATTGGAGTGGATACAATTCCATAGTCCACATACTTCACATTTGCATGTCGTACAAAATCTAGCAAAGCATTGAGAAGCCTCGGACTGCTTTCTCTACGGAAAGAATTTAGATTTAGAAATGTAAGCTAACTGAGTTGGAAATGGATCACCGCACAACTTTCACATTTTAAAGATTTGTATGCCCTCACCTCGTATCTCTTCCAATACACAGGAAGCCTCCAACACTTTTGTCAATGTTTTCACTGACAATCAACGCCTTTACCAGTGTATCAACTTGGTCATCCCTGGAACAGAATGAAGCCGATTAAATTAAATCATGTGAAAAGAATTTTAATCTCCTTAAAATATAAGGCAGCAGATTATTTCTTGCCCACTTACGAACAGTTAGCAATTTCAGTTGCATATTTCTCCCAACGAACTTCCAACATCTCTCCCATGGGATCAATTAGTTTTACGCCATTGTCCACTTCCGGATTATGAGATGCAGTTATCATTAAGCCAATTTTAGCTAAAAAGTCAGGAGAATAGGACATTTACAATAAATTCCGTCGTGTGCCACCAATCAACAATATACTTCATACTTCTCACCATATGTAGAAGTGATATGATATGTACCAATAGTAGTTGATTTGATACTGCACTTACCCCCATTTTTAGCCATTGAACGAAGAACTGCGACAATTCCAACCCTGTACATTACATGATCCAGTAAATGGGCTCTAAATGAAAATAATTAAGTGCGTGTCAACGATTTTTAATTCGGTTGTACTGGTATTTAGTAAAGCATTAGTAGAGCAATTATATAATTTTTCATCCATGTGAAACCTTCCGTAACATTGTAACCGCGTTACGAGAAAAAAATAGGCGAAACAAGAAAAAAGAAGGAAAAAAGAAGGAAACGAGAAGGAAAGGGAGGCAAATGAGAAGGAAGGGAAAGGAAAAGGGAAGAGAGAAGGAAAAGGAAGGGGGAAAGAGAAAAAAGGAGAAAGTGAGGAAAGCGAAGGAGAAAGGAGGAATGTGACACTTGTCATTTTTAAGGGCTGATTTTAATGCGAAACCAACGGATAGTGAACGGTGTTGAACTTCGATGTGATGTAACATTAGGAGAAGGTTGTCAATTTTAGGAGAAGGAAATTATTTCTTGGTTACGATGTACGAGAAGAATATTTTTGTGTTGGATGATTTTCCATGCATTTGTATGCATGTAACCTAAGAAGAAATTCAGTTAAGCGTCACACAAAATTCGCTGTATTTTTTTTTCATTTATTGTTTGTAGTTTGTAATTAATCACAGTACTTAACTAGTATCAGGATGGTCGAGCCCATTAAGTGGCGGAGCGAAGTATAATAAAGTATTTTAAAGGAGCCTATACGAAATTGTTTGGACTCGTAACGTGACTTGAAATTTGAGCTTCATCTTAACTGGTACCTAAACATTTGAATTTTTTTATATTCGGGTGTAAAAGACATAATTAAGTTCGCAGAAACGATCCAGGACAATTTGTTGTACTGCAAGCCGACTTGGACGTTTGCAATTTTTATCTTCAGAACTTTCTATAACTCAAGGGTCAACAAACAAATGTATGAGAGCGTAACGAACACAAAACTGCATAAGCCTTCAGTAAGGGCCTATATGGGAAATTGTATGAAAGAGTACCGAGCACACAAGTGCATAAGCGGTCGGTAAAGGGCTGCATTGGAAAATATATGAAAGCGTAATGAACATAAAATTGCATGAGCGGTCAGTAAAGGGCTACATTGTATGAGAGCGTAACGAGCACAAAACTGCATAGTGGATCAGCATGGGGCTATATTGGAATATGTATAGGAGCTCAACGAACACAAAAGTGCATAACGGGTCAGTATATGGCTAAATGGGAATATGTATGCGAGCGTAACGAACACAAAAGTGCATAGTGGATCAGTATGGGGCTATATGGGAACATGTATGGGAGCGTAACGAACACGGAAGTGCATAATGGGTCAGCATGGGGCTATATGGAAATATGTATATTAGCGTAACGAACATTAACGTGCATAATGGGTCAGTATGGGGCTATATGGGAATATGCATGGGAGCGTAACGAACGCGGAAGTGCATATTGGGTCCGCATGGGTCTATATCGGAATATGTATAAGAGCGTAACGAACACGGAAGTGCATAACGGGTCAGTATGGGGCTATATGGGAATATTTATGGGAGCGTAACGAACACGGAAGTGCATAACGGGTCAGTATGGGGCTTTATTGGAATATGTATGGGAGCGTAACGAACACAAAAGTGCATAACGGGTCAGTATGGGGCTATATGGAAATATGTATATTAGCGTAACGAACACAAAAGGGCATAATGGATCAGTATGGGGCTATATGGGAATATGTATGTTAGCGTAACGAACACAAAAGTGCATAATGGATCAGTAAAGGGCTATATGGGAAAATGTATGTGAGCGTTACGAACACAAAAGTGCATAGTGGGTTAGTATGGGAATATGTATGCGAGCGTGACGAACATAAAAGTGCATATTGGGTCAGTATTGGGCTGTATGGGAATATTAATTTACGGGAGCGTAACGAACAGAAAAATGCATATCTGATTAATATGTGGCTCCGCTTCGCTCCGCCAATTATATTAACTGTGAAGAACCTACTTGGTTCTAAATCCCGCAGTTCCGTATCCAATGAACGTCTCATGTTTCTTTGGTTGAAGTTCGGTTTTAATTGGGAATGGTACAATAGCCTCGTTGACCATGATTGATAGTTAATTCTATTGTGCCTCTTGAAATTGAACAGCTGTCCCGGCTTCGTCTATCGTCTGTCGTCTGTGATCTGTAACGCTGAAGGAAGGAATGACTTCTCGACAAACCGCAATCCACGACTGACGAGTGAAACAAAAAAAAATCGCGTCAACGAAGCGAAGTGTTCGAGTGACCTCAATCAAGCCGTCCTGCAGTGAGAGGCAAAAATGCTGATAATCGTTAGATAAGCACAAAAATGATAAAGGCTTGTCCAATAAGATGTCAAAGTCAGTGTGGGTGGAATGTTGTTGTTTGACAAGTGTGCGCGTTTCTTTTCAAATTCGTAATGCCAATAAGCCAAATCTCTGTAGTCAACACCTGTGACTAGAATCTGGGCGATAGCGTACAAGTAGGAATCACGAGATTTAAAAATTCAACGCGAAGCGGCGGACAGTCAACAGTATTTTTGACTTTGCAGTTCTGCACAAAAGTTACGATCTTTTCAAATCACATTAAAAATTCATAATTTGTGTGGATTTTGCTTCAAGTGGCAGGTAATCATCTCACTAACACTATTACATAATTTATGGCGAAGGGTTGACACCAGGTACATATAAGATTACCTACCTTTGACCTTGACACTTGACACAGGTAAAACAACACAGCATACAACGTAATACTACGCGTAACAATAGGTACCCACCGGCCACTTAAAGGTCAAAGTTTGCATCAGGATCAAGATCGGAGCAGACTGACCGGACCGAAACCTGGTGTTGAGGTTACTGTTACTGACGACTTTGTCTCAGTTGGATCATGGCAAATCGGACAGTGAAGGACGCGAAGTCGATTAAAGGCACCAATCCTCAGTACTTGGTTGAGAAAATCATCCGGACCAGAATTTACGACTGCAAGTACTGGAAAGAGGAATGTTTTGCTCTTAGCGGTAAGTACATAATTACAATACGTAACATGTGGTCATAGTATTGCACATTATGTACAATTACGCTAATTGATTTATGATGTGGGTTGTGTCTTGTGCCAATGTTCTCAGTGCGCAAATAGAGACAGTAGACACTACCACATACCACACAATTTCATTATGCGCCATTCCTTATACGATTTTAGCCGAATTACTCGTGGACAAGGCCATGGAACTCCGCTACGTTGGAGGAGTTCACGGTGGGAACGTCAAACCGAGTCCTTTCCTTTGCCTGGTTCTAAAGATGCTTCAAATTCAGCCCGACAAGGACATTATTGTCGAGTTCATTAAGAATGAAGACTTCAAGTACGTCCGGGCACTTGGTGCATACTACATGCGGCTTACCGGTACAGCCCTTGATTGCTACAACTACTTAGAACCACTTCTCAACGACAATAGGAAGCTGCGTCGAATGACTCGTGATGGAGGTACGGACAATGGCAATATAAATACTGATTTCGGCCGATCGAGAATCGAGTCACAACAAATAAAGTTATTCTTTAGCTTATTCTTGAGCATTTTCCGGTTAAATTAAATACAGTATAGTTTATGTGCCCTATCATATGCATTATGAAATTCGTTTAATGTTTTCACTTGTAATCTCATTTTTCCAGCTTATGAATTAACATTTGTGGATGAATTCATTGACGAACTCTTACGCGAGGAGCGCTCTTGCGATGTCATACTTCCTCGACTCCAGGTTTGTTAATGCATTTCTTCAAAATGCAATTGCATTCACCATCAGTTTTGTTATTCTAATTTTGAACATGTTTTTTTTTTCAGAAGCGTCATGTGCTGGAAGAAAACAATGAACTTCAGCCCAGAGTTTCCGTTCTGGAAGACTCAGATGATGACGATGAAGAGGACATTGAGGAAGAAGTCAAGCCGGAAGTGAAGAAGAAGGAAGACAGGAAACCCACCTCAAGTCGGCATGAGGAACGAAGACGACACCGTTCACGTTCACGATCACCGGATGACGATTCAGGTACTATTTTCATATCTCACAGTGTTAGTTCAATATTCCATAAGCCTGAGCCTGATCCAATTGATTCTTTTATGCGAGAAGCTCGACGCGACCGTGACCGGAGGAAAGAACGTCGAGACAGCCGGGAGCGTGGACGGGATCGAAAGTCGGATAAGGACAAGCCAGCAGACACCACTCGAGAAAAAAGACGAGACGAACCAAGCTCATCGAAGAGCAGTGACAGACGTCGTGACCGCGACCATGAAACCGATAGGGATAAGGACCGTGATCGAGGGGAACGAAAGGACCGAGATCGGGACAGGGATCATCGAGACACCAGAGATCGAGATCGAAACCGTGATCGTGACCGGGACAGACATGGACACAGGTCAGGTCGACACTAGAAGAAAATATTAGAACCTATATAACCTATTATACTATTTATATCATTGCTTCTGTTAAAGTATAATTCAGTGAAATTATCTGTTTGTGTGAAGTTTATTTTGTTTCATACTTGCTATTCCTGTGTAAACCTGTCAATTTTGTATCTGTGTGTTTGTGTGTGTGTTTACTTTGAAACGAAATAAGATCAGGTCAAACCCTTCACCCTAAGCAAAAAGTTTTGAAATAGTAAACAAACATTTTCTTCCACATTCGTCTTCGAGAAAAGTAATCAACTCTGAAACGCAAATATGCCTTTTCCAAAAAAGTGCGTCACTTTTATTTATATTTGATTGGGCAAAAAATCACAACACATGAATATAATGGGACTGGACAGTGGACGACGGTCAATAGGCTGCGCCTGCGGTGCAATGGAAAGCTTTCGATATGATAAGAGACTTATCCATATGATTTATTATTATGAGCATTACTCCACATGGAACTATTTGCACTAGACACGAGCATCAAACATACGATATTATCTTCGCCTTCACTTATATTAACGATGCACCACAGTAGACAACCTTCCTGTTTCACTTGGAAACTTCACTTGAGCGGTTCACTGCATAATAAGCTCGCTCTCTCGCTCTAATTTCAAAAAGTTTAAGACAATAGTTCCAAATCAGTTTTTTTAGCTTGAACTTCTATACAAATTTTAAAATGACGACACAAAATGGCACATGCACCAACGGACATGGAAGCAAAGTTCGAGAAGAAATGAAAGGCTACTGGTCTCAATTTAATGCCACAGCCGAGTCCATGATGCTCTGTTCAGCTGCCAATGAAAGTTTGGCTGAGGAAGATCGTGCACAAGTTCTGGAAGTATGTCCGGATCTGAAGGGAAAGCGGGTCTTGGAGCTCGGGGCAGGAATCGGGTAAAAATTGAAAAAATATGAAATGTCCAAGAAATTAAAAATGTTACTTACTTACTATTTCTCATTGTGAAAATTGGCACAATTCCAGTCGTTTTACAACCGAACTCGCGAAAGTGGCCAAGTCCGTGACTTCAGTGGATTTCATGGAGGCTTACGTTGAGGTCAACAAGGAAGTAAATGGTCACAATCCTCACGTCAACTTCTTATGTGGAGATGTCACGGAATTGGAACTTCCTTCCCAAAGGTAATTGAGTTTTGATGTTTACAAATACCATGTCAAACAGATAACGCATCATTTGTTAACATTTCGCTTTTTTCATTACCAGCTACGATGTCATATTTTCCAATTGGCTTCTCATGTATATCAGTAATCCTGAGCTTGAAAAATTAGTTCTCAAAATGCTTTCTTGGCTCAAAACCGGCGGCCATCTTTTCGTTCGGGAATCCTGCTATCGACCTTCTGGTAAGCTAGCAATAAGTCAAACACCGGATTTAGTTGAATACGTAAACATCTTTGGTGCCTATTCGCGAAATCGTGGCAATTTTATAGTGTAATGCTATCCCTATGGGAGACAACTTGTCAAATTTTTAGCTAGGTTAGGTTAGGTTCTGCATGAATGTGTGATATTACGAGTAATGTTTCAAGTGGTTTTCGATAGGAAAGCACTATTACAGTGTTTTCATGGACGAATTCAAAATATGCTGCCTGGGTCGCGTTAAACGAAAGGTACAGTTTCAAGGCCAAATGTTCCAAGTTAAAGAAAACAAACCGGAGCTTATTTTTTAGCGTGTCAAAATAATGGATAGAGTTTCACGCATGTCTAAAAATTTTGCTTGTTCGATTACGCTTACGCTGCATGTTTTATTATGTTTAATTTTAATGTTCGCTAATACGGATAAGACACAACGTATCGTCAGTCGTGCGACAATTTTCGATTGCAAGAAGTGGACTCCGCATTCATGTGTGTGTTCATTGTGTGTTCTGGGTTTGTTTACTCCGGGACTCTGTGAGCAAATCTGCTTTGAAAAGTTCAGCTTGCTTGCGGAATGTGGAACTCGTGTCTAACCTAGGTTAAATTCGACGCAATGTTGTCGAAAAATTAATACTAACGTGCAATGCGCAGCGCAAATCTCGTCAACGCCAGTTTTATTGACGGATTTTTATATTTATTACGTTCATATTTTAAATTCCAGGCGATAAACCTCGGGTCGGCAACCCAACTTTCTACCGTTCACCCCTGGAATATTTCCATATCCTTCAGAAAAATATCTACACGAATCCTCATGCGCATCACAGCCATCACAATCAGTTCTCATTTGTGTGTCACCGTGCTCTTTCCATGGAAGCCTACATTCGGGTATGAACAACACCATCTCGAAGCTTTTATTTTATCACTATTTACGCTATTGGCATTGGCGGAGACTGAGATGTATGGGTATGGAAATATTTATTCCCGGATCATAATCGTACGATGGAAATATTCCAGGCCAGGCATAGGTTGTTCGTCAATTGCCGACACACCCAATCTTTACCAAACCGGATAGGGCACACGCCATTATGTGACGTGGCACATCGGAAGATGATGAGTTAAAGTTTAGACTATGCACTACTCCAACGTGATGTCTCAAGGAAAATAACCTCATTAATCATTGTGCGTTCATTCAATTAATTGACGTATGTATTAAACATACATTGAAGTACAGTACACAGTATAGACTTTGGCATGTTTAGTAGAGCATAGGAATTTTTTGAGAACATTACTCTCCAGCCAGTTATAACTAACTATTCATTCATTTTGTATAAGTATACCATCTAGATACCACATAAACTTCGACTCAACACCCAACAACATCTTCGAAGATGACATTTTCAATCAGAATTCATATACTGCTATTTTCAGTTATAGGTTCAAGTCTCAAGTCCATGGTCGACAGTCTGCAATGTATAACTTTGTAGACTCATATGCAGCTCGAGCATAATTATGGAAGTTATTGACATTTGACCAAGATAATTCAATCATACTGCTTAGTGTTTATTCAAATATACTAGGACCATAAGTTACACTTACGATGACAGTGGTCAAAGTCTATAAATTAGACAGGATAAGCCGAAGTAATGCACAAGTAGTATAAACAAGCACGTGTGGCATGGTCAACTCGTGACTAAAACGGTTAGATTAAGACCAGGTTCCACAAACAAACGTATATACCTAATTGACTTTTGCATATGATTCGACATTCGACTATCAACTGTTATTCGATGTCATAAATACAGTAATGCAGACGAGTGGTGTATAGTTGTGGTTAGGACGGAATTCAGTCATAAATCATGCCTCGCTGATGGGATTTAAATAGGATAGCTGCCGACGCTAGACTTGGGAATATAACTGACTTTGACTTGCTTCTAATTTGCATTACATTTGGACTTGACTGACTTAATCACTTGTGTCTCCTCATGTAAATACCAGAAATACCCTATATCCTTGTTCTGTGGTGTGGTAAATGCACTCTGACCTTCTGACTGGTCTTATGGTACGATCAATTGGTGGTCTGATTCTGATAGCATCCTAAGCATCAGAAGGCGCGGAAAGATTAAAGATCAGACGTGGCGAGACTGGTACACTCTGATATACGAACCGCATATCCATAATCTAATCAGTACGTGTCAAGACTTAGTCGAGTCAACAGGCACTCCACAGTCCACATACCCTCGTGTACTCCACTCACTCTAAACTATTGTATCTCATTTCAGCATTACGGGAATCCATTTCAATTGGGATTTGTACTTAGAAAAATGGAACACACGCCAAATTCATACGACTCATTCCAAGTAAGTGACTATTTTTATGTCAGGGGATCAAATGCTTGAACACTGTAAACTTTGGAATGATGGCACATTATACACTTTGCATTGACAAGTAATAAAAATGTTTAATTTAAACTGTTTTAGGCCTTCCTCGACGGAAACCAATATACGGAAGAAGGAATTCGTCGTTACGAATTCATTTTCGGTAAGACGTATGTTTCTACAGGAGGTCAGGAGACTACGGAGAAATTTGTGGAAACGCTTAGACTGAAAAATGGAGACAAAGTTTTGGATGTCGGCTGCGGTATTGGAGGCTCCGCATTTCATATTGCCCGGAAATATGGAGCTAAGGTTCATGGAGTTGACCTGTCAAGCAACATGATTTCAATGGCCGTCAAGTATCAGGCTGAGATGGAGGACAGTGTCAGGAAGAATGTAAGCATTATTAACATTTTAGTGCTACATTGTCTGAAACGATATTCGAAACATGCCTGAGCTGAGACAGTCATGAACAATGCTTCGCTATTTCAGGTGAGCTTTGAAATGAGTGACATCACCAAGCATGAATTTGAGGAAAACAGCTTCGACGTGATCTACAGTCGAGATACTATTCTGCATATCGGTGACAAGGATGCACTTTTCAGCAAGTTCTTCGTAAGTTTAGCACACTGCATTTGCATATGCATACAAAGTGTTCATAAGCCCAGCGTAACGCCTGACTTTCGATTTTCAGAAATGGCTCAAACCCGGCGGAAAGCTAATGATTAGCGACTACTGTCACGGAGACAAGGATGATCACACCGAGGACTTCCGTAACTATGTACTGCAACGCGGTTATCACCTGATGTCTGTTCCAGAATACGGCCGAGTTTTGGAAAAGGTACATTGAAAAGCTAGAGAATGTTTTAGCAACGACCAGTTCTGGCTTTGGGTACTCATGAACTACTTCGATTCCATAGGTTGGGTTCCGTAATGTCAAGGCGGATGACCGTACGAGTCAATTCATAGACATTTTGGAAGTCGAACTGAGTAGACTCGACGAGTCGAAAGGCGCATTTCTGGAAAAATTCACACAGGCTGATTACGACCATTTAGTTGAGGGTTGGAAGGCAAAACTAATACGGTGTGGGGACGGAGACCAATCTTGGGGACTCTTCACAGCTATCAAACCACTTTAATATGAAATACAATACTTTACTATTTAACGGAATATTTTCAAATACGAGTATGGATTTCGAGCACAATGTATGATGTATCATCAAGTTCTTTGAATGTACAATATCTTCTATCTATACCATTACATTTTGGCTACACTTTCACGGTGTTACTTGAGGAATGTTTACTACTCCTCACTCCTCAGGCCATTTTAGCAACGCTATTTTAATATGAAAACAGATCTAAATAAAAATATGTAAGGTGGATTTGTTTCAAATTGTTTCAGACGATTTATTCAATCACTTCCTAATATTTCCGAGACCGAGATCAAATGTGACATCAACATCAAAAAGCTTTATCCAAATCTGAATTATATTTAATGTCGCAATAAATAGGAATTAACGAACAATTAAAACTGTCAAGTGCCGCTTGCGCACAATAGCGCTGTACATAATAAGCTATAAATACCAAACCAACCCTACCCAGACGAAGCACAATTAAACGTCCGTATTTATACAACAAAGTACGAATGTATCTCGAAATTCGAAATGCGAGTTCGATGTCAATATAATAAAGCAATGCAATACAAATCACAGACACTTTCGAAAGAAGGAGAAATTCTAAAAATTATTACATTATACATTGGTAAGTAAATAAATACGCAATTACCTTTTTTGAAGCTGAAACTATAAATTGATCAGCGATTCAATTTTCTGCACCGAAGAACCTCTGTCTGTCAATGGTCCTAATGAGTAGCTAGACTGCAAAGTGTATCATCCCTAGACTATACATATGGCATCCAATTACTTCCATCCGCAGGAGTCAAGTAGCCTTTGATCAGGAGCACGATGTCCACAATCCACCAAATTCCAGCGCCGCCCAGTGTCAGCAGTTTTCCAACACCTGAGACAGAGAGTATTATTGTTCATTGTAGGATTCATTTGAACGAACAAATCTAGATGTGCTCAACGCAAAGCGTCGCGTCTTTTACCCGTCCCAGTATGTCCCAAACAGAATCTATCGATTCCCAAGAATCCAAGGAAGACACTGAAAAGGAGTGTAGAGAGAAAGTAGTGGCCGGTGTACTTGACACACGGTATTCCGTACCGGAGAAAGTTCTTCCTTTGCCCGTAACACTCAATCCCGTCCAACACAGAACATCGGACTGCTGTGTGCTCCACGTCTTCAAAGTTCTCTCCTCCGAACTAAGAAAATAGTTAACTTTACTTCCTAATTTACGCCAAAAATATATAATGTATCTCATGTTTGCTATGTAGATTTACTTTACATATTTCATGAAGATCATCATTATTGTCAATTATCATAACTAGAATAATATCATATCATGAAATACTAATATACTCGTACCTTCAAGCACCCGATACCATCCCCCTGCCGCTTCTGCGTTAGATTCCCACGGTGGTCAATTGGTGGGTCGCACGTTAGGAAGTCCTCGTCCAAATACTCGCAGCGGACAAGCGGTCCAAGCGGTCGGAATCTTGGCTCGCCAGGTGGAAGACTCGAATTTGAAGACGGTGAACTGAGGCTTATACTGGAGCTCCAAATTATCGTGAGCAACAGAAACACAGTACTGTCCATGGGGCCGATATACATTTTGAGAATAGTGATAGACGGCGACAAAGGCTCAAATTAAGGAATCAAATCTGAATCAGGAATCAAACGTTGTGGTCGCTGTGATATTCAGGTATCAGCTAAATTGAGTTGCAATTGGGCTTTCCGTTGGTTTACTGATTTACTGTTGACAGGAACTGTCACTGGTTGTTTACTACTGTCAAGTTGACGTGTTGAGTTTTGAGTTCACCTCACTTCATCTTCCTCCCACCTTCCATCCTTCGACAATTCTGAAGCACAGTGCTTGATGCTATATGGTCGCTATGAAAGGTGGTGTGAATCCAGCCTGAAGGCTGGCAACACCAAGTTGGCCCACATTTCGAAAGTCGTTTAAAACGCAGAAAACAGTGAAAATAAGCAAAGATTAGTATTGTA
>JAQFXZ010000794.1:0-15598 GCA_034694025.1 Ceratophysella scotica | reverse complement strand
ATAGTCGCCGCTATGAATTGTCCGCTATGAATTGTCGCGCTATGAATTGTCCCGCTATGAAATGTCGGGCAACGAACTATCACCACTCTGCTTAGCTGGGTGCACTAAAATGGTTGACTTCATCGAGAGGGTCAAACTTTCCCCATGCTCTAACATAAACATGCAAACGCTCTGTGCATCAAGTTCAAGACATAAATACTTACGTCTTTCGTGCAATTATGAATTTTAGCGGTTAAATTGTCCGAACAATTTAAACCTAAGAATTTAGAAATGAAGTCAGCCTGAAACAAATAAATGAATAAGTGATACAGTAATCTGGTTACGAATAAAGCTTTTGACCGCTAGATACCGATTCCATCATTTTCTGCAAGTAATCGATAGTCCCCATGCCGATTTGCCGTGATGATTTGCCGTGCTCCACACTCAAATATTAATGACGAAGAGAAACGAAATCGTGGGCAGAACTCAACGCTCACGCTTCGAAACTCAAGGCAATGGACATAAGAAATACATATAACTGAGCCAAATTGGTGTTTTGTTTGCAAAACGGGAGTGGGAAGCACGCAGCACTCAATTAGGTGTAAAACAGAAGCTCACAAATCCAAATTTTTGTGGTGAGATAAGTCGCAAATCGCAAGTATAATAAGAAATGACCATTCGAATGGTCAATGTTAGAAAAGCATTATCAAATTTTTACAATCAAAAGAACCCTCTTTAATTTTGAGTATTAAATAATGAGTCGAATTCGGCCTACCGCCAAGAATTAATTTTGAACTCGTTGGTTTCAAAACTTACAACGAACCAGGAATTCACCCTGTACAAAGTACAACAATAGGGTTAACCGAAAAGTAGCAAGTTGAGTTGAATGCGGAAGAACAAAAGAGGAGAGAGTGAACAACAAAACATCCGGTTCTCAATTTCCAGAGCACTGGTTAACAGTGAGACAGGCTGGCCTCCCGAACCCAACTGTCTCATCATATTGTCATATATCATCATCAGTCTCTATTAAAACTTGGGAATGGAAATTCAATATTAGTACATGAAAAGGGAATACCTACAAGGAAAGCACAGCAACCGAGGAAAATTACACCCGTTCCCATCCCGACGCCCTTTTGTCTCTGCCAACTCCTTCAATCATAAATAACCTAAACCGAATCCTGACATGCCAACCCAAGCCTATTGGGAACGTTTCTATGCGTCAGTCGCCTCACGACGATTCGTACAGCGTCAGTCGTCGAGAGTGCTTCAAGGTCTTAGGTCTTAGGTAAATACGTTGTGATCAGTTTCGGATATCAAATCACGTCATTTCACAAATTCAAAACGGAAAATTCTAAGTTGAAGCACGAATGACTTAGCACAATTGAGAAGTGGCTTATCCGCTTCCACACCGCTACGCCACACCAAAATAGCGACACAGAGAAAAATGTGTTTTCAAATCAGACAACTTAACCTAACCCTAGCAAAACCTAGCTTTTCTGGTGTCGAGCCGTTTGATGTGACCAGTTTTCGGTATATCTGCTTTTGGTTTCGATATTTTTGGTGTCACGGTTTTTGAAGCGCGGTTTTTGGTGTGACTGTATCTGGTATCGCGGTTTTTGTCTGCTACGGACTCATCCAGCGCCTAACCCTTATCCAAATTGATCAACCTTGTAAATTTGATTTAAAATGATTCAATGCGAATTTGATTTAAAATGATTGAATGCCTAACCAGTTTAGTGCGATCCATATTTCATATTGTACAATTTTTGACAGTTTGAAATTGCAATTTTGAATGCAAAGGCCTAAACATGCTAAATATTAAATTTATGATGTTCTGCTTCAACAAACATGTAAATTTTCAAGTCTAGTGTTTCAAATTCAAAATTCGCTTCTCATAAATAAAAATCAATACATATAATAAGAAAAAATAAACTAAGAAGTGCATCATCAAACAGCAGAATCACGTGATCCGTCAGTTTGAGCATACAATATCCGAATCATACCAGGATTTTACAAAATGTCCGTCCGCGTTCGCGACCTTGAATTTTGCTACCAACTCAAGACCGATGAGCCGGAAATTGCAAATCTCATTATAATCTAATCATTTAGAAATATCATAACCCTCTTACAAAACACAAAGATGTTCGCTTGAGTAGTGATTCTAAGGAATTTATGTCAAATCTCAAATCATGCCACCCAAAGAAATCAAAAAAACAATCGCTCACTTTCAATTTGACAGATTTTTGCATAGTCCTGGCTTTTTGATTCCTGCAAAGCACCGACAAGCCGTGCCAAATGTAGCCTAGGAATGCTCAAGAAGGCCTTTGATGTGCGTAGGGCGTAGGCGTCGCCTCCACCTCGTGAAACAGAATTTCCGAAGATTCGGAAATCTGAACGCCCGATTAAGTTTCAATATGACAATAGGTGGAGTGCGCATCATATCTTTATTAAATTGTGCTATCATATTTCAAATTTGTTTTCGATATTTTTAAACATTAACGGCTTGAAATCAAGAAAAAAAAAGTGACGAACTGATAAACGAGTTAGCCAGTACTTGATTTCAAAACAATATAAACTAGAAAATAATGACCAAATAAACACCTCAGTAGTTTCACTGCAAAGATGAAGCATAGACCCGGATCTTTTCCTTGTCTGTACAACTAAAAATGTTATTTTGTGTCTTGGTGAAAATTTAGTTTGAGAAAAGGCCCGTACGAAACAATTTGAAGGCTTTCAAGAAAGTTTCTGTTGTAAATTTTATCTATTTCGAACTTTTGAATCACTCCGGTCCCCTGCTCCAACTGTAGTTCCTCTTCTGGCGTAAGGCGTAAGTATGGATGGATGTACTGCTGCCACTGCCAGTCAGTCCCAGTCCCAATCTATAAGAGACATATCTAAACAAAGTCAATGACAAAACTTTGGTGTTTGTACAGTCTTGTCAGAATCCCCCGATTTTTTCTGCTACGTATCCAAATAGACTTCAGCGGATTTCTTTACTTTTTCAAGAACAGGGAAAAAAGGGAGAAGATATTTATTTGATGGGACTGAGCTTTTCTAGTTTTAAGATTCAACATAATTGAAGTTGATTTGAAGTCTATCCAAGGTAGAGCGGAACTACATTGTTCGCTAAGAACGAATATATATTCTACGCGAGTATCCAGATCCTTTCCATTGAAACTTGGAATATAACCATATTCTGAGGGGCGTCTCACAAGTTTTGGAGAATGAATTGAATTTATGTGAGCAACATGAAATGACAACGCAGATTGTGCGATTTGGTGAAACAAAACTTCGATCACGATTCATGACGATTTTTTTATTTTTGAAAATTTTTGAATTCATTATTGACGGATTTAGGGAAAGAAATGGTTCTTTTGTTGATGTCAACAAAAACGTATGTTCAATTTCATTATAACACAACATGACAACCATTTACAATGTCTAAAGATTTTTTTAAATGCAATACTGTAGAAGAAGTTAGAATTTCTGAAATTTTGATTTTAAAAGTTAATAGCATGAAAAAGCTGATTACGTTTTAAAATATCTGAACGTTCAAATAAAACCGATTAAATGTTGACTAACCTACACATCAGTAGAAATATTTGAAACACCCCTCGCAAAAAACGATTTTTTAAAATTCAAGTTGTATGGAAAGTGGCGTTGGGAAAAATTGTTCCTAAAGCCATGCGTACAAAAAGTCTTCACAGTGTCATGTTTTACTATAGCACAGGACGACTGTTTACCGCTTGTAATTCTTGCTATACAAACAATGCAATACTGTTCAAAAAGTTAGAATTTCTGAAATTTTGATTTAAAAAGTGAATATCATGAGATGAGAAAGTTGATTACACATTTTCCATCTCTCAAACGTTTTATTAACATTTTTTGCGTAACCAACAATGTACAAACATTTGAAACGCTCCTCGCAAATTTGATTTTTTTTTAAATTCAAGTTTGACGATTTTTTTTGTATGAAGTTGGGCGTGAGATTGGACGAAATTGTTTCTTTGTTCATTCGTAGGAAATGTTTGCACGATTTAGTACTACAACAATGCTTAGAAAGAATTATGTCTATACATAAAATAAGAAAATGTGCTGCACACAAATGCTAGAATTTCTGAAATTTTTAGGTAATAACATAAGAAATCTGTGTAAATACGCATTTTTGATTTTTTTTTTAATTCAAACAGAAAATTTGAAATGACATTTTGTGAATAGCTAGTACAAATGAACACATTTGAAACGCCCCTCGCAAATACGCATAATATATTCCATGTTCGGTTCGAGATGAAAGCCCATGTCGTGCCAAGGCGAGCACAATAGTTGAATGAAGCTCTCGGTTCCTCATTCAATTATCGAAATTCTGATTTGATTTGAAAATTGGATTGGAGTTATGGAAATTGGAAAAAATGAACCTTTAAATTAAGTTCTCTGTGTGTCTTCACGAATCTAATAATAATAGCTGATTATAGCATAAAGAAACGGCATAACAGCAGGAAAAGACACTTACAGAATTATCTCGTTTAAATACACGATTGACTGGCTCAACTCATTATCGTATTGACAGAACTCCCGAATGATCAAAAGTCAAATCAGACTTCATTAAATATTCCATTTCTATTAAAAATTTAGCGTTTGAAGCGAATTCGACACTACAGTACAAGCTGAGGGACTGAAAGTCGTTATACATATACATATTCAGCCGCTGCGCTGTTCACATGCTTATTTTATATCACACGGTCACATCATAAACTACATTGGAGAATGTTTCACTAAATTTCTCTGATTCGCTCTCCGCATATTTAAATTCAGGGTTGACAAAGGCATGTAAGGTTTAATGAAACAAATATATTTTTCATTTAATAACCATGAAAAAATTTAACCTGTTTTTTTGATTTTTTTTCATTGCCATTTTTTGAATTTCGGTACCCTAAGTTTTTGGAATTCATTTAGTTTTGGTATTTCTTTTTTATTTGATTTTTATTTGATTTATTTGATTTATTTGATTTATTTGATATATTTGATTTATTTGATATATTTGATTTATTTGATTTGTTTGATTTTGTTTGATTTTTTTTGATTTATTTGATTTTGTTTTGATTTATTTGATTTATTTGATGTATTTGATGTATTTGATTTTTTGATTTTTTTGATTTTTTGATCTATTTGATTTATTTGATTTTTTAAATTTTTTAAAAAAAAAATTTCAAGTTTATGTTGTTAATTTGATATTTTAACATATTTTAGATCTTCAAATCTTAATGTAATTTTTATTTCTTTATTAGTTTTTTAATAACTTTGAATACGTTTTTTGTGGATGAATTATTTTTGAATTTTGACACTAATAGAATATTCCAAAAAAATTATCTATAATAAATGAATTTTCGTTTTTTAAATACCTTTTTTCAAGGACGAAAATACCAACCTTGGTTAAATTCACATCTTCTGTTTCTGCAAAGTCAACCTCGGATCTGTGCATACAGCTTTATTTTACGACCTATAAAAAATTACAATGATCTCGGCCTCGGCTTAACTCACACGGCACGTGCTGTTTAAACCCGCCCGTCTCCTTCTACACATGTACCACATGTTCAAATAATTAAGTAGGCACAGATTGATTCAGGCTTTTGCCAGTTAATTGTTCTATGTTGCTCCATTAAATTTAATTTCAATGAGTTCCAAACATTTGAAACATTTGTTTAGATCCTGACACGCCAGTAGTGCTTGAACAAATCACTTTTAGAGAGGAAAATTCCAAGTTCTGTAATTAGATTAGTATGTAGTAGCCTGAGTCATTGTCATGAAAGCCTGAGTGCTTGAGTTGAAGATGCTGCTGCTCTGGCTAGCTCCTACTCCTAAGGTACATTCAGCATTTGTAAACAGAAAGTACGTAAGTTAGAAAAGTCCAACTTGTCGCCACTAAAAAAAAGGGCTTTGACAAGAAAGCTAGAAGAGCATGTACGTGCGTGCGTTGTTCTCATTCAATCTGGACTCTAGTGTATATTGAGCCTTTGATGAAGATTTGCTGACGCTACAAGTTGGAGTATTTACCAAGTTTTATGTTTTACAAATCCAGTGTTTACATTTTGTCCCTTGCCCAAAACACTTCTCCATCACGGAAAAGTGCTTTGGAGAGACTTTTATGTCTTCCGATTTTCCACTCAGAAATTCAGAGAATCTCGTAATATTTTTCATATTTTTTCATACAGTGAAAGAAGCACGCACAGAGTCTCATCACCCGAATACTACCGCATGTTCATCTCCCACGCCTCGTAAAGTAGAAAGCAATGTACATGTCGCTACGTCAGAAAAAGAACAAGACGACACTTTGTCTCCGAGTGCATTCCCAACTTGTTCTACACTCATTTTCAGTAAAATTACCCCCTGTGCCTTCATTACGCCTCGTTTCCGGAAGAGAAAGCGAGGGAAAGTTGAGCCGAAATCCGAACTGGGACTATTTCTCACCTAATCTTCCCATTGGGATTTGGGAGTGGGAGTATGGCAAGTGCGGTTCCGTTCTGGTCCTAGTGTGAACTTAGTGGATGGCCAAGTTCCAATGAGCAGCTCTGTGGATAGCAGATATTGCGTAAGAGTGAGAAACAAAATCCGGGTTTCAGTTTTATGGAATCTTGATTTAGGATCCTAAAATTCGATAACGATCAAAAAAGCTGCAGAGCATGTCCCATACAAATACAAATAATTTTGACCCTCAAATTGGTCGACAATCAGTTAAGCGAAAACAATTGTTACAATTTTAAAAAAAATGTAATTATATATATTTTACATGTACCTGTTTCAAATTTAGACCAAAGAATTTGAGTTTCGTTAAATTTTAGTTCAGAATTTATAGAAAATTATCTCTTGAACAGTTCATTAGTGGAATTCACTTTGACTCATTTATGAAAATATGATTCGATTTAACCTGACGGCTTCTAAAATCTCAGTTGTATAAAAAGAATTTCATGCTCAAAATAAATTATTTTTTTAGCTAAAACCAACTTAGTTTATTTCAGAATTTTACAAAACATTGGAATGCCACTAATTTGCCTTTGTACACTTGAAATTTAGAAATAGGTAAGAATTAGCAATACGAAACACGAAATGGCCAAAAAAAGTTTATTCTATGCCAAATTATGTTCCAGTCACTTTTCCAGGTTGAATATCTACAAGAGTTCAAATATAAGCTGGCGGCAGCAAACACTTGGAAAAATTTAAAATTATTAAGATTGATATTGAATTGCAATGATTTCGGCATAATTTCAAATTCTGTGTTAGATTCTGGGTCAATTTAAACGTTACAAATGTTTCAGGTAAATATTTATTCGAAATTGTCAATTATTCTACACAAAAGTTCCATGAATGAGTGTAATGAACCGGAAACGATAATACACCATGGTAAACCCGAATTTATCAAAACAGCGCTTGAACCTAAAAGCCTTATCCTTGCGAGAAGCACGTGGGAAATAGACGAGGGTTCTCGTTACTCGGAGTTTTATGCCTTTTCACTTGAGATTCGAGATAGTGTGCAGAATCAGAATTGGGAAGGGGATAAAATGGGAGAAAAATTAAAACCCTTCCACTTCAGAGCCTGTTTTGAACTATGTATAATAATATTTTTTAAATGCTTTTTCTCCTGCCTTCGTGTGAAACGGGAAAGACGAGGAGGCTGTTAGCCACGTTCTCTCAAGGACTTAGAACCAAATCCCCTCCAGTCAGACAGCTAGCTCAACGTTCCTCTTCCTCGCTCAACTCCAGTACCGTATCGCATTAATGGAGCCCTTTGAACCCCCGGGTCACAGATCCGAAGAAGCGGATAGCTTTTTTTTCTCCGTTTAGGTAATTTTGTAGTAGTATTTGGTGTCTTCGGTTTTTGGCGTTTCGGTTTTCCCTATTACGAATTTTAGAACTGCGGTTTTGGCCTGCTGCTCTGTATCCAAGGCTTTGAAAACTCTGGGCGGTCAAAGTAATCTAAACCCTATGCTCTGTCGCCTCCAGTCTTGCCTCCGCGTTTTAGATTTTTTGGAACTCCGCAGAATTTAATAATTTTGAATTATTTTAGGCTTAAACCTAACCTAACATAGCATCACTTGAATTAAATCACACTCTATGAGAGGCAACAATGACAATGGTAATTGAAGGCGACAATGGCTGTGCAGGCGATAATAGGCTTCAAAGCTGGGAGGCAGCGCTGAAGGCGACATAGCATGGGACTAGATTTAACCTCAACCCTCTGTCCTAAAAATTGCTTTCTGCTAGTCAGAATAAAATTAAATATGCATCATCCATTTTAAATTTTAATTGTTTAGAATTAATAAAATGTAAGAAAGACAAATTTAAAATTCGCGGAACAGACTTGGAAATTAAATTTTCAAAACGTATTTTGCAACCCGAGACGTTGATACGGCCCTGGTCCTTGTACGTTGCTCCGCTAGTCTACGCTTAACGATAACTTAAGTACCATGCCGTTGGCATGCCCATTCTCACCAAAATGCTCTTATGCTACGTCAAACGGCCTCTGGTTCCCAAATATGCTTTCTCTCTCGACATGGACTTTCTCTTAATACGGAGCCTCACGTCAAATCTCTAGACCCACCTTTCACTCTCCTCGTTTCAAATGGAGGAACTTCTTCAAATTTATCTTGTAGTTAATTTTTATATCTGGTTATTACCAGAATACTCCATTATATTCCACTTTCTACACAGTCCTACCAGATTTGACTCAACCTTTTACTTTTTACTGCTCCGCCTTCTGATTCCGCAATGCTAGAAGGTACACTTCAACTTTCCCTCAGTTTTTAGTGTAATGCAGCGTTGTCCTAAGTGTTCCTAGTTTATTTCATAGGCATCATGTGCCAGTGTGAATCTTATAATTTTACTTTGAAGCTTGGATAACCTTGTTTTAATAAGTGCTAAATTACACCAAAAATGAAAGCGAAAAGTAACAAATTATGAATAAATTGAGATAAATTCGACTAATGTTTCCTTCAATAATCAACTTTAAAGAATTTTTGGTCGAAATAACGAAATTCTATTGATAGGTTTGGTTTGACGCACATTTCGACAACAGGTTATAGGCAAAATCAGATTTAAAAAAGTAAAATTCGGCTAGACTCATTCGTAATTTTTGAATACGCGATTTGACAAACCCTCAAAATCTCAAAATTATAATATCAATGTACGAGTGAATCCTTTTTACTTTATTACATTATTTTCAAAATTTTGTTGCAACCTCTGGAACATTCGTATGCAAGTGCAAAAGAGGCAAAGCGGCCTTTTCAAATGTATTTTTTGGTTGAGACAAACCAAGCTCCATGCTGTGTCACCTCCAGCGATGTCTCCCAGCGTTTGAACCTGTTGTCGCCTGCATGACCATTGTCGCCTTCAATTGCCATTGCAGTTTTTGCCTAGCATGGAGTGTGACTTAATTCAAGTTATGCCAGGTTAGGCTAGGCTAGGTTTAAGCCTAAAATAAATCGAAATATTTAAAGTCTGCGGCGTTCCAAAAAACCTAACCTTACTAATAGGAAAATGGAAAGAAACGAGCTGGAGGCGACATCTTACTTGGACCCATTTTTCTAATAGTTGGAGACAAAATTCAATATTTGAAGGTTGTTATTTGTTCAATCTGTTGGTACAATAGCTAATGTTACGCTTCTCAGAGTGCAACACCTTAAACAGCTAAACAGCATGAGACAACTTTCCTGAATGCGTTTGAGAGTACAAAGGCAATTATGCTATGCTGTAATTCCTTGGAGTCATCTCCGGGACTCCCAGCATTAAGTGTATCGTCAATAAAATGACCAATAAATAATGAATTACCTATTACGCGTGATATCGGTAGAGTACCTCCTGGTGTATTGACTATTCTGGTTACTGGTACCTGTGTCAATAGGAGGACACCCCATCGGAGCTGCACGTACTCGAAGCTAAGCTCTGGCTCAACTGCAGTGGATAAGAAATGTCTACATCCGCACATAAGTACTTATTTAGGATTCAACCCCTTCCTGTCGCAACCCTCCCGTTGTTTCTGTAATAGCAGAGTATAAGTACAACTACTGCTCGGAGAAAGTCCTGAGCAGCGGAGATTCCCTTGGTAGGTACTTCTGCCTGGTTCGTGTCCTAATAACAACTCTTTGTTCCTGGTTCGAAAATAAACATGCTCAACTTTTTCCTGTTTCTCTAACAAGTTTTTGAACTCTTTTTCTCGATATTTTTCTCCCTCGAAAAAATGGAAGGGAAAGGAGCTGGAGTGTACGACTTTCCCTGGCTACCTTTTCCTCACCCAGCCCCAGAGACCAATTCTTGTGCCCAATATCGGAACGTTCCCAATGTTTGCACCATCTAAAACAGAATAGCCCCTCGTGGGAAATTCAGCAGGAGGAAACCATTGGGCTTTTTTCTCTCCCTTCGTCCACTCCGCTTCTAATGTACAGCTCCTGTCGTCTTCCGGCTCCATGACCGTATGTCCGTCCACAACATTCAAAAGCTATGAATCCGATCGGGAGACGAGAGATCCCGTTCGAGAACTATTTCTGTAGATCACAAATTTTGGAATCAACAGAAAGGAGGGATTTCCAATAGGGTATGGGGATTGGCTGCGCAGAGCCAAGCCTCATTTACAAATTTATTTTCAACGAAGGGTAGATCGCGGATTTGGTATGCACGCATACCTACTTACTGCGTGAATTTTGATTAAAAGATGCTTGGATGCTTGTGCAGTAATAGTTGGAAAATGAAAAGCATGTAGATCGCACGGTTGCATACTCGCCTTGCAGCACAAATCAATGACATTGGAAATTGGAAATTATTTACAATACTAATTTAGATCCTCCTGAATTGTCAACGTAACTTTGAAGTGTGATGTCAGTGCTCATTTCCAGTTTCTACATGATAGTAAATGTAGATTGCAGGCAGATTTTAACACAGTACATGGTTGGTTTACATGAGACAGCTATTCCAAACCAGTGCTTTTGGTAGATGCGCTTTTTGATGTAATAGTTGGTTTTCAATTCCAAAGCTGTAGATCGCACTGATACGAACGTGTATTGCAGAAATTCCAAGTTTGGAGAAAAATCACTAGAATATATTACTGCAGATTGTTCATTTACATCTTCAATCTGATCCTAAGGTTAGGCTCATTTTCACATTTATTTGCAAGAAATTGTAGATCACAACAAGCATTGCACCATAGATATTGGATATCCAACTTTATGTGCGTATTTCCTTTTAAATAAGAAATCTTGCTAGAATACGAGGCATGATTCATAGCACCAGCATAGCATAAGCTTGAAAAGTGTAGATCGCACCACGTTTCATGAGTTTTCCAGTGAGAATCTAGCTACAGTCAGTACCATCTACCTGCCACTCATTCGATAAACATCTCACTACCCTTTCGTCATTCCAAACTTCGCCAGCATTTTGCGATCTACAATTTGCTACACTTTCTATCTAGTCATCCAAATCAATGTTAAAGCGTTTTCAAAATTCCAAATTGCGCATTGCATTTATTGAATGGGCACTTCGTACGTATGTAATCGACCAGATTTTGACAAATTTCAATTTCTGGAATTCAAAAATTTCATTAGAGTTTTTATGCAAAAATGCCCTAAAAAGGGTATATTGCCATTACTTATTGAACGCCCCTCGTACAAGTACAAGATCTGGATCGCTAAAAGGTATTGACCTCGAATCGACATCAGAAGTAAGTCGTATGATCTTAAATGCCAGAGGCAACCCAATTTGATCGCGATCTACACAAAAAAAAGCACTTCGTGTGACATCCCTAGATCTTAGCACAGCATGGGACCCCGAGCTCCCAAAGATTGATTCGGGTGGTTGGAAGTTGGAAGTTGGGAGGAAATGGATATTACCCACGATGGTCCGTGTGTGTCTGGTCAGGGCGAGACCGGAAGGCGAGTATGATGTAGGAGGGGAAAGGTAGGAGGATAAAAAGTTCATTATAGTGATCGACATGGGGAAGCATATGCAGGCGTCTTTCACTCAACTTCTTCCCTTCCTTTCCTCGTCGGCTCAGATGCTCAAATCCAAATGGACTGGAATGAAATATGTATTTAGCCATGAGACCAGGCCAGAGTCCAGGTTTGAGCCCAACTCCCCGACATGAGCTTCAATCACTTCTTCCTGACAGGGTTACACTCACAGCTACACGGTTCACAACCTCCGGTTTCCCTCCTGCCCTCATACTCATATCCTATTGTCCAACTTTTGGATTGCCCATGTTACGGACTAAGGAAAAGTTCAGACGTACGGCAAATCATATGTTAAAATATCGGGTGTATTAGGAATTCTGTTCTGTCGCTTGCCAAAAAAGGTTGAACGTACTGAACTTGCGGTATACACCGATGGAGATGCACTTCCGGTATACACAGATGGAGGTAGCACATGGTATACACTAGATGCACGGCGAGTAGCATGTCGAAATCGTGCACGGAAATATCTGCAGTGTAATTCTTTCTTATGGCTGACCACTTGTCACATTAAATTGTACGTTCAGGCTCGCCCTAACCTAATTAAAAATATGACAAGTTGTCTTCCATTAGGAAAGCATTACACAATACAAATTGTTATGTGCGGCCTTTTGGAATTCATTTTAATGATTTTTAGCATGCGTTAACCAGACATAAAAAACATATGAGACATCAACAATCAATAATTTAAAATGTAATCTAAATTCAAACCACAAAGTATTTGACACCTTGGCAAGCTTTTGCAATACTATTTAAGTGGGTGGGGTTGAGGCTGAGCAGCTCTGCAAACGAATTGCAAAGTACACATATGACAATGACAAAAGAGATTGAGCTTTGAGCTTATAACCCAATGCAGAGCTGGTAAGCGACACATTTATGTGCAAGCGCATTAGGCCTTGTGATTGATGGCATGCTCGTTAATCCAAATTGGTATTGTCATTGGAATGCTTCCAACTTTCACGGTTGATGTTCCATGCTAAATAGATGCAGTATAGCATAGCAGGATCAATGCATGCGTCCATTTTAAGTGAAGATTTAAGTACTTGTAATTATTCGGTCGTAGACCCAGATCCAGACAAGACAGGTTTGCCTATGTCATGTTTATGTTCTGTGAGAAATTGGTGAAAAAAAGCTGGAATACCAATTTGGAGATTTTTTTTTAAATTCGAAAAAAAGCGTTTAAAAAATTGTGTTCGCACAATACATGTGATCACTGCAGCAGCGATATTTTTTGAACTATAGCCTTGTTCAGCCGGTAACATACAGGATGCATACCTGTCTACAGTAGATGCAATGCCTTAATTTAATTGGAAGGAGTTTCCCATTGGAATCCGGGCAGTCACATTCCTTGCCAAACAAATTTATTTGGATTCTGAATATGGTTTATGGCTCCGACGGAATATAATGGTCTTCTTGGTTGAATACTTTTTATTGTAGCTCTCCTAGATGCTAGAGACTCAAAAGGGAAGTGGAATGTTACACGGGAAAGGTTAAGGAGTGATAGTCTGATTCCATGTCGGTAGAAGGAGGAATGACGAATGACGATAAGGTTCCTAGTTGAATTTGAACCCTTTTGTCTGGAACCTTCAGAACTGAGCATAATATGAAAAATGCTTTTGAGGAACAGAAATATTTCTTATGAAAATGCCTTGGGTGACTAACACATTTACATTTTTCTCTCTCTCTCTCTTCTTATTCAAGGTAAGACGGTGGAGGACCAGACGCTTCAAATCTCGAGTCTGTAAATAAGAAAATGCAAATTCGAGTTATTTACTTTCTTCGTCGAAACGAGCCCAAGAGTTGAGACGAGCTCTGCAAATAGGAAATGATGGAATCAAGACGGTTTCTATGTACTCTACTCATTCTCGCATCAATTGGTAACCAATTTCTTCACTCCTTTAATTAATTCGATTTGCCAAGGTATACAGGCGATGTAACTACAAGATAATTGGTTGCAACCTTAATCCTTTGCATTCTGCTGAACGCCACTTTAAGATCCTAAAGTTCAAGATTCTAAGCTTAGACAAGCATAATTATGAAATTTTTGATACACCTGGGTCAGTCTTACGAGGGTTGTTTCAATAATGTTGAGTTTTTTCGCGAAGCTGTAAAACCAAAAGTATTGAATGAATTTGGCTGAAACTTTCGCCATATTTAAAGCAATACTCAGGTTACCGTTTACCGTTGTCAGACCACTGTTTTTTTTTTATTTTTTATTTTATTTTATTTATTTATTTTGAATAACATTAGTCCGTGATGTGCCTCCAGTCAACACCATTCAATTTTTAGAATATGTCCAAATTTTTGTGAGATGACATCCAAATGTTTCTGATTTACAGGGTTTTAAGAAAATAATAGAAAAAATTCGGTTTTGAGTAATTTAAAAAATACATTATTTCATCCATCCTGCTTGGTAAAATTTCTTAAAACTTTTGCTAAAAACATTGAAGACCATTTGTGCTCAAGTTTAGAAAATTTTTTTGAAAAATATGCAGAAGCAAAGATTTGGAAATTTTTAATTTTTTGATGAAAAAAAAGCACTTTCAAATTAAAATTGAAATAAATACTGTGCATTTACATATTCATACCCATTTTTTTGATGTAATGGAACTAAGGTATTTCTTTAATATGGTGAAAATTTCAGCCAAATTCATGGAATACTTTCGATTTTACAGCTTTTCAAAAAATTATCAAAATTAATGAAACAACCCTCGTAGCACACATTTTTCTCATTTAAAAAACTAGTATAAATTTAGCACACTCTTCGTACGACACCAATTTTCCAAATATGAAGTAGAATGGATTTTCCCCTAATTTGGAAAATCTTTGCAATCTGAACAAAGAGGAAAGTACAATGACCTTAAAATCTATTCAAAATCTTCCGATAGATGCAAATTCTTTAAGGTTAAACCTTGAATCTTGAAGAACAAATTTAAGCAGCGAGCATGTGTGAGCAAGATTTCAGGTTTTTCATAAATTGTCACTCTTATTAGGACTATTCGTCCATATCAAATATTGTTAATGCGTAAATATTATTTTCAAAAGCATATAAGACCTTAAACCAATTTTTTAAATTCTGGAATTTAACCCTTATTTTCACATGAGCAGATACACTGTTTTGAAGAACAACGAATATAGGAACAATGTATTAAAATTCAAATAAAATAAGAGTCACCTCCTTTCATATGAATACCAAAAACGCAAAACTTCGTAAACAGCCCTCATAGATTCATATACCAGAGAAGGAGACAATCAGAAAGTAGAAGAGACAGAGGAGAAAGTCGTAGAAACTCGTCTTCCAGCGAAGACGCTGTTGAATTATTCTGGTAGGATTTAGAAGCTATGTAGTTTATGGTTCCTAGTATTTGATTACATTCCCTTCCTTTTATTCCCAATTCCCAAAGAGCAGAAGAAACCTGAACTCGAATATTTATTGTCTTCTGATTCCTTTAAACTTAGACAAATCAGTATTAATAGAAGATTTAAGTACAAGCAATAAATGGGCAGCCTTAACTATTTCCACGTCAATTGGTTCCATGCATAGTTAGGCCCTCCGGCCCTCCAGCCCTCCGAAGGGCCTTTTCCCATATGTTAGCATTAGGCAAACACAAAGTAGGCCCTCTGGCAAAAAT
>JAQFXZ010000793.1:0-15601 GCA_034694025.1 Ceratophysella scotica | reverse complement strand
GGTCCCCATAACAAGTCATAAACTGAGCCCATAAGGCCCTTCTTATGTCGTGTCTAGTTGTATTATATGTCTATGGGAGAAACACAACATACAGTTTTCCAGTTCCATAGGCAAAGATCACGATAAAAAAATGATCTTGAAGATCACAAGATCAAGATCAGGCCAAATCACGAAAATTCTCAAGATCAAAAACACAAAATCATCAAATTGGTCTTAAAGCTCAAGATCAAGTGATCTAAGATGGCGATCTTAACGTTTCTATGGCAAAAAGATAATAAATCATGATCCTTGGGCCGCCTAAGATCAAGATTCAAAAATCAAGATCATTTTACATTCGAAATTCGCGATCCTTAGATCTGTGATCTTCAAGATCGAGTGATGTTGCGTTGCCCATCTATGCCCGTTCCCGTGGCCTGTTATATCACGATATTTATAGTATTTACTCGCGATAGTCTTCGTTTACGAGGTAACTCTGTCCACAACCCGAAATAGGACACGTGTATGGTAGATATTTCCTGTTGCCGACAGAAGAGCTGGAGGCGTTTTCCGATCCACTCCCTTCTTCTGGTGGCGGTGGCAATTGTGTCTGCGCCGTTATGAAACCCAACTACAATAGAACGAAAAACTGTAGCATTAAACTAAACCTTCTGTATACTATTTTTTCTGGTTCATTCAATGTTTTTTTTTTAAATTCCAATGCCAAGAGGATAACGTTCTGCTAATTCAGCTTACAAATTCAAACTCAAATTCAAAAGAACGGCTGACCTCGGCAAGAGCTTCAAAATCGATGGTTGGAAAACTTTCTTCGGTTGCTTGAAGTTGAACTCCTTCAACATCTTGACCTTGACTGCACCCTTCTTCTTGTCGTTCTTCTTGAATAGCACAACATGTCAAACAAAATTCAGGTACAGTTCAACACGATTAATTGAAAAGTCTCCAAAAACTCAGAGTTATCAAAATGCCTGAACTTGGTAACGAATAACGAACCTGATGCTGCTGAGGCTACAACTTCAGAAGTCAATTTCACTTCTGGCAACCCGGAAGAACAAGAATCTTCAGCGAGATCTATGGATTCGATATACGATTCTTCTGAATACGAAAAAGTACTGCGCCCGGAATCGATTGCCCACTCTGATTGACCATCTCCTGAGTAAACTTCTGGGCTATAGTAACCTAAAATACGAAGCAATCAAATATTCATATAAATAAGTGTATCTTAAAAATTGTCTACGATGACTGGACCTACTTCCTGATTTATGCCATCTTCTAGTATAGCCTTATTTTCAATTATTGGTTTGATTTACTTTCAAATTGTGAGAAATCTCCAAGGATTGCTAACTATGTTTTGAAAATCAACAGAAATGAATCAGCTGAACGAAAACACATGTTCAAGTACCTACCTGAAGATGAGGTGACAATCTCAGACTGCAAATAGCCATTTTGTTGCTGTTCTACAGCACATGAACTACTATATTGGTAGGGGAGCTGATTTAGCTGCTGGTCGTGTGCCAAATTGACTTCGCTGTAGTATGAACCAGGTTCGAATTCTTGATCCTGAGATGCCTGATCATTTGAATTTGTAGAATACATGAACTGTGGATCCATTGACATTTGTCCACTCTGTTGACCTGCCCATTGACAATCTTGGCGTTCATTTGGCCAGTACGAGTCGGTGCAACCTTCATCTGAATTCATAGTTGTTCCAGCTTCCCATGAGGGGTAGCTGATACCTGGTGCCGGTGCCTGAGTTCCAAGGTTAGGGTAATATTCCTCTGATACTTGCTCTTCACCTTGCACGACTGTGTTCATCATTTGATTAGCCGTATCTGAAATTCAAATGATTGAACTTTATGTTTTGTTTAATACAGTTGACCTGTGAGCATGACATGCTGAATATTTACCTTTTTGAGTGAATATTCCGGGAAAGTGTGAGTTAATTAATGTCCATTCGGCTTCAGTGTTGGGGTCATACTGAGGAGGATCCCATGTTGAACGCACATCAACGTACGGCTGAGGTTGACAGTGATAATTAAGACTCCAGGATGGGTCACAGTCGGAGTTCAAGGCTTTGTAACCCTCGTGACCCACTTGATCTTGGTTATGCAGCTGTGACCATTCCCTCTGCGATTCTTGTTGATGTTCTTCCCAAAGTTTCTGAAATATATCGACGTCCCGTTCGTTCAAACGTCCAGCAAAGTCGACCAGGCGAACAGATGTCCAAGGGTCACGAGGGGCAGGCGGAGAGACCTCGGGGGCGAACTGGTAAGAGCAGGGGTAATCGGCGCCCAGCCAGTTTACATCAGTTTCTCCAGTAGATGTGAACTGTTGGGGATGGCCTTGTAGTGAGGAAGCTTCCTGGCCCAAACAAGAACTGTTTCTTCCCCACATCTCCATTGTGAGCTGAAATTGGTGTAAGTGTAAGGGATTGACAATTAGTCTACTAGACATCAATTATTGTTCAATGCGCTTCGCTAAAGGTCAGGACTTGCCTGTCAAGAGGTTCTATCGTATGATAGCTGCGGTTTAAACTGTTAAGTAAGTACTGTTAGTTTGTCAAATACCGTGTGACAACGTCAACGGCGGATATTATGTTAGTACTGTACGTTCAGCGAAGCAGTATTCAGAGATAGAAGCCTTTTTCGCGATGTATTCGTACAATCGTAAACACTTGCACCAAGGCTAGGCAAAATTAATTGATTTTGAGGATCGAAATCGGAGATTTTAAAATCATTGTTCATTAGCCGTCAAACATCAAATTTTGGTTTTTAGATTTCATTTTTCTTGTGATTCTGCAGTATTATGAAATAGGTGAGTTTGTTATCGAAAAGCGAATGATTTCTCCCAAATTGCACGAGTTCATTATAACTATGAACAAATGATTTGAATTGCGTTTGTGAATCCCTAATTTTGATTTTGCAATTCGATTGTATGACATAACAGCTATACCATTGCGAATCATTTTTCGTGATGTGATTTTTTCAGAATTTGGACAATTCTTCTAAATACCAATGTACTTACTAAGCTTTAGCTTAAGGTCAATGTCATAATTGCAATGACATTATGAATTCAATATTTCGTGCACGTTGGTTGGTGGTGATTAAGTCATTTGAGAAATGAAACCTGAACTGTGCTGTGCATACAACATACATCCGAAGGTATGAATACCGAACCCCGAACCTATTATGCCTATGCCCACCCCCCTTCTCCGCCATTCCGAAAAATCTAAATTGCTGGGGGAGGGGCCTCCACTATGCACTATGCCTTGCCTACCTATGACCTACTACCAGAAGAACCCGTCGGTGACTGGGTGAGCTGCGTAATAAGAAGCTAGACTATCTCAGTTTTTGATATATGACATATGATATAACTTACAGCTTAAAACATTTAAGACTTTCTTACCGTAGTGTCACCTGCTCCTTCTTCCATCTTGAACCTTGACCTACAACTTCAAAATAAAAAGTGCCCTCTACTTCACGCCGTCCTCGGTCCTCGTCTCTGATCTTTGACCTTGTACAATCAAAACACAAAGCGTCAACTAATAGGAAGCAAGTACAAAACAAAGTTGAATGAGCTCGACCTAACCTAACCTAGGTATATTGCAAAATACATGACCATGACAAATACACCTAAAAATAACTAATTCATAATTTGTAATAGTTACCAGTTACCACTTACCATTACCACCTACACCTACCACTATCAGCAACAAATTTAAGTGTGAATGCAGAAATGAGACTTGATCTGATGACGATGATGACTAAGTACTTACTGATGACTGTTGATGACAGTGATAATAAGACCAACGGAAGACGAATGAATGACGCCCAACGGCCGACACCACCGACATCCCACCTCGCCCTCCGCCTGCCTGTCCGTTTAGTTTTAGTGTCATGTGCACGTGGGTCTGTGGCTCAGAGATTTTGAACTCTGCCTGCAAATCACGTGACTGCTCGTACGACGACGACAGTCAAGTCAAGTCTCCAGATTTGAATGTTTAGCACTATAATATGTCGTAGGCCGTAGTCCACGAGTCACGAGTCACCACCACACGAGTGAGTCGCTTTGAGTATGATTTTATCTTGTCTCTTTGAGTATGATTTATCCGAATTATTAAGTGTTTTAGAGTTTCCACAATATTTTATAGTTAGAATATCGAATATTCATGAGAAAAATACTGATTTTCAATGGCTGCTCATTGAATACTTCATATATCTATGGGCTGCTCATATTGACTAAAATAAAATACAAACGTAAATCAAAATCTGAATTCAGGTCATTTTATTTCGAATTCTCGGTTGAAGAAATACGAAGAGTTACATTATTCTATATTCCATATTAATTCCATATTTTCCTTTTCCTTGTACGAGTATAAATATATGTCTGAAGGGTATAAACATAACGAGAGTAAAGACTTTAATTCTTTCTGAACACAACAAAAAGAAACCATTTGATTAAATAAAACTAGAGCAGTGTGTAACTTTAGTTTTAGTTTAGCACAGTGTAAATCTAGAGAAAGTTTATTAGATTTTATTACGATATCGCGATGTCGACGTGCTTCGCGTACTGTATGTATGTACTATACCATCTGAATTATGAATGCAGAACTGGAAAACTTCAATTAAAGAGTTGGCTGGCTGTGCTGTGTGGAAATTATCATAATAAAGCTGTAGTTGGTGGGATTGGGAAGCCGGTTAGCGTGGTGCCTCTTCTTCAGTATGTGTTCTAGAGATTTTGAAGCTTCATTAGCTTAAGAAATAGAAATAGTGAAATACACGAATCTGTAGTGGACAGCATTTATTTAAAAACATTTTGCTTACTTAGCATGCAGGTCCAAAGTGTGTTTTCGAATGTATCTGTAGAAAAGTATAAGGAATGTGTGGTACATTAAAATTTCCTCGCATTCAAATGAAAAATTGTTTCGTTCGCAATTAATTACCCTTTATCACACTTATCACAGTTGAACTTGCGCTTCCCATTATGACAGAGAGCCACATGACTGAAACAAGAAAGAAATTAGGAAATATTGAAAAAATAAGGAATATCGGATTCATAGCCTACGACAATTTTGAGAATTTCGAGTATCTTACTCATCCAAGGAGGATTTGTTAGAAAACAAGTTCTTGCAGAAGGAGCATGTGATTTCCCCTGTAGGATGAAATCTGAAACAATTTTTTTTAAATCGAACATTATTTTAGAATCGAACGAGCTCAATTCGAGCCAAGTATTTTAATGCAAAACTCACATATTGATGTGGTGGTATAAACTTCTTTTCCGAAGACTGTTAATAAGACAAAACAGAGATTAACACGCACAAGTCTAAATTTTAAGGAACATTTTTATTAAATACTTCCAAAAACTGTGACTCCAAAAACAGCAACCAAATCGGCGTCGTGGGTTTAGGTGGCGCGCTTTTTGCTGGCGCGGTTTTTGCATGCAGCGATTTTTATCATTACAAACCTATGGTGCGTTGTGCATTTAAAATTACATATTACCTTTTAAAACAGGTTGGGCAATTGATCATGTTCTTGCCTGGGGTATTGTTCGCCGCTGCCGGAACATGTTGATCAAAGTGCCTACAAAACATAAACGAAAACTCAATATTCAAAAAGTAGTCTTGATTGTAATCCAACTTACATGTCAATTGTCTGTGGTGAGGCAAAGTATTTGTTGCAACCGACTACGGGACATCTGTGAACCAGGAGTGAAGCGTTTTGCGGTTGCGCTTGTTCAACCAGCGCAATCACCGAAGGTCTGTTCTGTTGATCCGTCGTGTGAACAGTTTCCTGTACAATCATATAAACGCTCTTTACATTTTGAGCACGGTTAATTTCAAATCAAACGATATAGGTCAGTATTGTAAATCCTAAATCGGAGATCCTTGACCGCTGCCAAGCATGCTGCGTAACGCACAAGTGAACGCAAGAAACCAAGCTACATAGCTTTCGAGTTGCTGCTATTTTTGCCACCAATTTTTCACACTAACAGTCGTCATATTGTCGAATCATACTTCATACTGTTTGTTTACCTGGATTGAGCTTGTGTTCGATTGAGGCTGTGTCAGATTAGGAGGGTCTCCAGACAAAACAGAAGTCGGAATCGGAGCTTTCACCAAATGCTTCAGTTTTCTTGGAGCCTTCTGAGCTGCTTTTGTTGGAGGAATCACAGATTGAGCTGGCGACTTTACCGGCGGAGCCATTTCCAAAGGATTCTGTGCCTGAGCAATTGAATATCCATTACCAGAGCCAAAAGTTGTGATAAAAATTGAGCTCTGATGGGTTGAAGCCAAAGGACTTCGTCCTTGACGATTCAGAATTCCTGGAACAGCAGGTCTAAGAACTCGTGTAATTTCAATATCGGGTCTCCGTTCTGCGTACACGAGAATAAATACCATTCAGAACATAGAATATCAAGTATCGGCGTATCTCGAACCATGGAACATAATTACAGAAATTTTGTAGTAGAAAGCATAAGGAAGCATACCATTGCATCGAATGGGGATTGGCATATTTGTCGGAATAGGGGGACGCACATGAGGACGGACCAGCAGATTCCGTGTAGCGCTCGGATTTCCATGTTCCAATGACATGTGAGCCGGACGAAGAGGCAGATTGGAATTGGAAGAAATTGGTCTCCATCCAGTTGGGCTAATGTACTGTGGTTGTTGTGAGGCAGTTATTTGCAGTGGCACGATTTTTGCGCCATCCGGTAATTGAATTGTGCTGGTGAACAGTGAGTGTTGTTGAGCAGCGACTTGTGTAAATGTGATGGGTTCAATCTTGATTTCCTTCTGTAACTGAACTGGGTTATTGAGTTGCATCTGTTCTTGAGCAGCGATGTTTGACGATGCAAACGGTTCAATCTTGTTTTCCTTCTGTAGCTGAACTGGGTTGTTGAATTGCAGCTGTTGTTGAGCAGCGACGCTTGACGATGCAAACGGTTCAGTCTTGATTTCCTTTTGTAGCTGAACTGGGTTTTTGAATTGCAGCTGTTGTTGAGCAGCGACGTTTGACGATGCAATAGGTTCGATCTTGATTTGCATCTGTGCAGGAACTGGGTTGTTTAATGGCGACGGTGACTTTTGTTGAGCGGTGACCGTTGACGATGTGAACGTTTCGATCTTGATTTGTTGCTGTGAAGCAACTGGGTTATTGAATGGCGTCTGTTGTTGAGCGGCGGCCGGTGCCGATGTGATGGGTTCGATCACAACTTCCTTCTGTAATGAAACTGGGTTATTGAGTGGCAGCTGTTGTTGAGCAATGAGCTTTGGTGATGCAAACGACTCGATCCAGATTTTCTTCTGTGAAGAAACGGCGTTATTGAATGGCGGCTGCTTTTGAGCAGTGACCGTTGACAATTTAAAGGTCTCGATCCTGATTTTCTTGTGTGAAGGAGCTGAGTTATTGACTGGCGTCTGTTGTTGAGTAGTGACATTTGACGAAGTAGACGATTCAACCCTCATTTTCTTGTGTGAAGGAGCTGAGTTATTGAATCGCGGTCGTTGTGCATCAGCGACTTTTGACGATGTGATGGGTTCGATATGGATTTCCTTATGTACAGGAACTGGGTTAAAGACTGCCGGCTGTTGCCGAGCATCAACGTGTTCTGATGCAACCGGTTCAATCTTGATTTCCTGCTGTAATGGAACTGGGTTGTGGAACGTCAACTGCTGCTGTGGCTGCTGCTGCTGCTGCTGTTCATCACTGATCAGTTCCGGCGTGAAAGGTTCAATACTGGATTCATTGGGCAGAGACGCTGCCACGTGATGTAGGTTACCATTCCCAATCTGATTCTATTAAAGAAAAGTAAAACAAGCTAAAACATAGTGTAAGCTTTACCGCTTACTTACAAACTTATGCTGTGGGTTGCATGTGGTATAGTGATTTGCGACTGCGTATTGTGCTGAATCCCGATAACAGTTGAATATGAAGTCAAAAGTACTTATTTCGTTCACGTACCTGCACCAACGCTCCTGGTGGAACTCCAATAAGCCAACTAAACAAACGAATGTCCGGATCAGTGGAGTCACGAATGGATTCCAAATTCCATTTAATACCATATGTTATCCTAGGTCGAACAGGATACTGCGACCCGGGATATGGCATCCTTAACTCCTTCACTCGGCAGTTTTTGGACGATGGGATAGGCATGTCCAATGTCGAACGGCGGTGCAAGCTTGATTTTCAAGTGATCTACAGTAGCCGTTACTGCCTAGAGTTAAAAAACAGGGACAAAATCTAGAATGATTCGAAAATGTATCAACACTCTTCCTGCTTCCTGTATTTAATTCACTTCACACATCGGTAGTCAGAGTCAGTAGAGTACCTAGTTAAATCAATTTAAAATATTCACGAAGCGGGTTCGATTTCTCGGCAGATGTCACCAGGCGTCCTAAACCAACTTAGCCTAACCAAAACCAAGCCCAGCTCAGGATTTGGTCAAGGCCAGGTAGGTTAGCATCTCGTGCTGGACTTAGGCAGAGGTGGCAGATGGTAACTCCATGGTAACCCCTCATATTCAGTCCTTTTGGGGGTTTTGGGCATTACCTAACCTAACCTAAGCTGACCTAACTTATTAGAACACATTCTGGGCTAACCCACTCGAATTCAGATTAAATTGAGTGTAACAATGTTAGTATGAGGGGTTACCATCGGGGGTTAACATCGGGGGTTACCATCGGGGGTTACCACCGGGGGTTAACATCGTGGGATACCATTAGGGGTTACCATCTCTGCCTAAATCCAGCCGCATATCTCGCATCCGTAGTTTGGGTTTCCGAAACGCTTGATAGACTGCTACCTTAAAGAAAAAGACATGACAAAGGGTGGCTGGTCCCTTCCCAATCCGCCGAAACCGGACCAACTGGTCAAGTCAATTCTGTATAATGTCTTTTCTTACAATTAGCATTGAATTGAATTATGACTATAGTAATACCGTAATTCCCACTTCCGTTCCACTGATTCCTGACGGACAACTGAAGAGGAGACCGAGACTGACAACTGAGGAAAAGCTAAGTTGTATTGAGCAGAAGGGCTAAACTTCCAAACTTGCACCTTCCAAGGCTCAAAATACACGAGTGAGTGCTGAGTGCCTTGACCTTGAGCAAGTAACTATACTATAGGGCACACACCACATAGCAACAAAATACAGAAGAGAAAGGGTGAAGGACAGAAGTGCAAGTGAATTGCCGGAAAACACAACGATGGACGACGGAACGACGACGACGGGAGGAGGCTGGAGGGAAGCGAAAAGCGAAGACAGAAAGAACAAAATCTTAAGCTTTGCCGCTTTCTCTTTTACGTACGAGTCTCACGTTGCCTCAGTCTTCGAGTAGGTGCGTGGTGGGCACTGGGTGTGGGCTAGGTTGACTGGAACTTTAGGGCAGAAGAGCCCGAAAACGACCATGAGCGAAAAGCTCCTCATAAATAATTTTGGAATATTGAAAAATCGATTTAAAACAAATCTCAGTTGACCTCAATATACAATATTGAATTTTTGAAGACATTTTGAAGACAAGGCATTAAGTATAGGAAGTAACTCAACTTACAGCCTCTGCTAAATGTTGTTGTTATTAGCTCGAATTTCGTAAATAAAAGTTGAATAACAAGCCTGGTCCGGTGGAGGTGGTGGTTCAACCTAACTGTAGATTATTTCTGTTTATTGTGGGCTCTAGCACTAAACCTCCAATCTAACGTATACATATTTTTTTTAAATGGAAATTGGATTGGTTTGGATTTATGGTAGATGCCAAGCGACTGTCTGGCGCTATCAAGGACTTGAATAGTGCTAATATTGTATGTTTTCCGTTCCGTTAAGATTGAATATAAAACATGGGAAATCAACAAGCTAAGGAAGCTGAAGCAGGCAGTTAGACAGCCGAACCGAAACGGTTCCTACATTATTATAAGATTCATTTAATATATCGGTGGAATTTGTAATTTGTAATGCTGCCATTTGAAATGAAGCTAAGAAATCAAAATGAATTTGATCTGATTTTGCCTGGAGTGTTCGGATTTGAAATTCGAACTGCAATATTCCTTCGGATCGAATGTTCACGGTAAAATTCACGGTAAAATCTGGAGATGTTTCCCATTCCTAAAGTCTTGATTTGCACAGTTTTCTGAAGTTTCGATTTAATGAAGAACCGATTACTTACCTTCACAACAAAGTGTCAATGAACGATGGCAGTGGTCAATGAACCTCCTGAACGACGAAGGTCTAATGTAACCTAATCCGTTCCGCGTACTCCTTCTTAGTCTTCAGCCAACGTCAAGACCAACACAAGAACTTTTCCGTTGATATTTTGAAATTCGTTCACGAAATTTCAAATTTAAGATATTGTCCAAGTAGGCGAAGGCGAAATTACAACCGACAGGAACTAACTAACTCATCTACTACTAACTGCTACTCTCCGATTTAAATGTGACTTGAACTAAATCGAGAAAACTGCAATAAAACGGAATACGACACTAGAACACACAACTAAAGCAGCCTACTCTGTTGTCCAGTTACAGCTGATCTACCTTTGCTTGCGCTTTGGTTCGGTTTACCAACATGCAATTACAAAACAGTCACTCACTCACTACCACTATCACTCACAAAAACAAGTCAGAAGTCAAGCACCTCACTGAATTGAATTTACTGCATAGACGACAACATGGTTCAAATGTTTCTCCGTAAAATATAGGAATGTAGGAAATGCAGATATGATATGCATCTTATTCTCATCTCATGACATAACTTGCCAAATTAGCTAAAAAACTAGAATATCATCACAAATTCGCTGAAGCTTTAGCTCTATAATGTTTATGCTTGCATCAGTTCTCGTTTGTACGGATTTTTCAGTTACATATTTACATATTTGCATTCGACCTCTTCTTGAATCCATCATTTTTGTTTGATTTAAAATGCAATTCATCATACTACGGTTTGCTTAATCTACCTCTATCTAGGTTTGTTTCGTAAATGTAAAAATGAAGTCAACTTTTTTTTTTCACAACTGCGAAATGATGTAAACGATTAGATCTCATTGCTTTGTCACAGCAGTGCTTCATCATTTTCAGATATAATGTATTTTAACCCAAGTGCAAACTTAAAAATTATTATAGTACATCTGGCTTGTCGTCAACCAAATAAACCGGCTTCGAATGCCGGTTCCGATTACCGGCTATGCCGCCATCGGGCAAAATTTCATTACCGTATTTGGCTACATCATATACCTATGTAGCTGATACATGCAACAAATATTGCGATGGCACTACAATCCCGTTGAGTTTATTTTGAAATTCAGGATCAGGAGGAATGGCGTATGGCGTATACCTAATCTTGAATTCACTTTTACATTTGAGCTTTTATTGCCTGTCAAATTCAAACATTTGAATAACTTTGAAGCGTTGATGTTCATTTATTTCAGTAATGTAATTTCAGCTCTCCGAATTAAAAAATATTCATAATTTGCATGCCACAAAGTCATCAGATAACAATATGAATTCAATCTTACGTGGATATCACAGTAATTTGCGAGTGAATATATAAGTTTAGAACGCCATACTTTAGCTATACAGTAATGTTCCTTGTATGCCTGCTTCGCCTTAGGTTGCAAACAATCGATTTCATATTGCTTCAATTATGTGAATCGATTTCGTTCTAAAAATAATAATCCTAGCACAAGGTAGAAAAAATTTCAAGACAAGCATCCACGACAAACATGTATTTCTTAAATTATAAGTTTGAATGCAGGCAGCAATAACGCAGTTTGGCTTCTTCTTCTTGATTTATTTATGAACCGGTCATTGAATTCCGATACGTAACACAAATTTTGAATTTAAATAATTTTGTATTTCCAACTCCCAGTTTTCCCTTTCTTACTGCAATTTCAGAATTCTACCAAGATCCAGAATTGGATGAATAGAGAGCTCTGCAAGCTCTTAATATTCAATATGGAATGGATAATGCGGATGTCGGTTCAAGTCAGCACAAAGCAAAAGTCGATCGTTGCAATCAAAGGAATCCACGAGCTTCACGTCCTCAGCACTGAGTTCAAAGTCGAAAACATTTAAATTCTCGATCAGACGCTCCTTCTTCACAGTCTTCGGAATGACAACCACACCGCGTTGAATCTACACACATAAATGTATACATTTAAAAAAACATATTCCAAGTTTCAGCGTCAACGGAAAAACTCAAATACAAATGCATATATTCAAAATATTCAAATCCCATTCCAGCCATCCCATACACCACACCGTAGTGCTTTAGGAACAACCCTCCAACTCAAAGCTAAAATGTGCATAGCTGATTTCCTCACCTGCCAACGAATAACGACCTGTGCAGGCGACTTTCCGTACTTCTTGGCAACCTCCACGATTTTGGGATCCTCAAGAAGCTTCGGGTCGTTTGGTCTGGCCCAAGGTCTGTCCGGTGAACCCAATGGACTGTAGGCGGTCAAAATGATGTTCTTGCTTTTGCAGTAATCGATCAATTTAGCTTGGTTGAGGTGAGGATGGCATTCAACCTACGAGAACGAAAACCGACAATGATTGACTCCATTTTTATTTTCTAAGTATTTTCTCAGAGAAAACAGTCACCATACTTGATTCACTGTCACTGGAATTGTGGCAACAGCCAAAATACGCTCAATTTGTTCATGATTGAAGTTGGAAAGTCCAATGTTCTTTGCAAGTCCAAGCTTTTGAACTTCCTCCATTGCCTTCCATGTGTCCACGAAGTCAACATCAGAGAATAGGGCTTCACCTTTATCGTCCGTAGGGAAGAGGCCGCCACCTTCCTGGAATCCCATTGGCCAGTGAATCAGATACAGATCCAAGTAGTCCGTTCCCAAGTCAGCAAGCGTCTTTTTGACCGCTGGAAGCACAAGGTCGGGACTGTGGAACGTGTTCCAAAGCTAGATTCAAAATACGTAAATATTTGCATGCGTAATTATGATTTGAATTTATTGGTGAGAAGATGATGAGCCGTTGTGTCTGTGATATCATTTACCTTGCTCGTGAGGAAAAGATCTTCACGCTTCACGACGCCTTCGGCAATTTTACTATTAATGGCTGCCCCCACTTCAGCTTCATTTTCGTAACACCGAGCTCCGTCAATGTGCCGGTAGCCAAGGTCAATGGCATCCTTCACGGTTTGAGTCACCTCACCAGGCGTTGACTGAAATATTTACATAAAGTTTATATGTATGAGTTTCAACAACAAAAGTGCGCAGATTGTGTATGTTAGATGCACAAATGCTAAATATCATTTTGATGCATAAGCATATCATTCAAATGTGTAAAGAAAAAATTAATACATTTTTAAGTAGGTACCTAATGAAAATTTTGCTAAAGTTTTGAGTTTTTTCGATATTTCGTTTCTGGTGTCTCTTATTTTCCATTTGATGTTTGAAATTTTGTTTGAAATGCTTGCTAAACGAATTTCTATTTGCGTCAATGAAAATGCATAACATCAATGTTTAGCATTTTAGTACTTAACGCGATTATTTTCGTGATTAATATGAAACACCAGAGTTTATATTAATATTAAATCCGAGTTGTTTTATAATATTTCTCACTAAGTATATAAGTCCTAAATTGAATCGGGTTGTTTCACAAATTTTTGAAAAGCTGCATATCCGACAAAAGCGAACGAAGGAATGCTGGTACTTTCACATCATCATTCGCCATATTTAAAGTAATAATCTAAGTATAAATTACATTCCAGCATTTAAAAAGGTAAAAATATCCTTATATAGATGCTTTTAAATACAATTTTAGTCGAAATTTTTTTTTTGAGAAATCGGTGATACGTACGCTTCCGTGAAAACAAAATAAGTTTAAATATTTTGAGTTCAACACGAGTTATTTCTGTTTCACAGCCCATCAAAAATGACAAGAAGAAAATCTCTTTTGGGTAGATTGTAAACTAAATTACTTCGTCCGTGATAATTGGTAAGATATCCTACAATTTTTTTTTTACCAGAAACATGAAATTATTTGCATTTGCATGGGCAAAGCTGTTTTAATAGAATATGATTTTTTTAAAATTAAAATTGTAATAAAAAAATAATGAATTCAAATATATTTCCATATAATATTTGATTGATGCCCACTTTTTATATCATGGAAATTCTTAGAATCACATGCTGGGCTGGACAAAATCATTAGAAAATGATTTTCAAAATCATTAGAAAATGATATTTAAAATCATTGGCCAAAATCACCTAAAATTCTCCTTTAAAATCAAAACCAACGATGTTTTTTATTTGAAATCGTTATTTTGAAATCTAATCGTGATTAAAGATCGCAATTTCAGCTGAAAGTCGTGATTAGGGCTGGGCAATATCATTAGATTTAGAAAGTCAATGAATTTAAAATCACTGTTTTGGTCTTCTAAAGGATTTTTATTTTGGGATTTTGACTTTGAAGAAATGACCTGATTTGTGATTTTTTAAATAGTAGATGATTTTGAACTAAAAAATCACCATTTTCAGCTTAGTTCACGATTTGATTTCAAAATCACGATTTTAAATTAAAAAAAACGTTAATTTTGATTTGATGATTTGATTTTGATGGGTAAAAGTGACTTAAATTTGATTTTTGGATTTTAAAGGCGAATTTTATGTGATTTTGGTCAATGATTTTGAAAATCCTTTTTTAATGACTTTCCCCAGCGCTGCATATATGTCCAAACGCAAGCCGCCAATAATGTGCTCAATTCCAATTAGCCTAATATTATAGCCTAATATTTTTCCAGGAAGCTCTATACATATGACCGAACCAGTAGTGCATTGCCTGGTTGTTCCTCTATATTGATTTAATAACTTACTTTCCAGGTTCCGAGGCCAAAAACCGGAATTGGAGTTCCATTGGACGTAGTGAGAGTTGGTACTTGGGGTGCCATTGTAGCTTTACTTCGCAGATATTGATTATCGGCGTAATTTGATGAACACTGGCTGTGTTTGCTCTGCTCTTGTATTTCCTGCCGAGTGACTGAGAAGGAGTTGACCGAATCCCATCCGTTTTATCCTTTTCTCTGTGGTTTGGTTATACAGAGCAGAATCCAGACCAGAGGAATTCTGTAACGTGAACGTGCAACCTGCCTGTGACTTGTCTTCTGGTCTGGATATATGGATATACGGTGCACATGCACAATGTATGCTCAGTTTTAGCAGGCAAAGGCTATAGGGTTATCGCAATTTCGGTTAATATTAGAAATATAGGTGCATGACGAGACGACTGACGAGTTTAACGGGTAGATCAGGTCTTTAAAGCGAGTAACGAAAACTGATGTACGAGTAGGTTAGCTTTTCAAACTTCAAACACGACAAATATTCAACTAATTACATTACAGGAACGTCTCAAGGCCAGAGCAGATTTCATTTACTAAATTATCTAGCATGCTATTCCATTTTTTAATGAAATATTTCGGCCTTATTGGAATATTCAAGGAAAATCTCGATGTAGAAAGCAAAATCTTTAAGATGTTGAATATGAGTTCTGCTGCGATACGTCTAAACCCTATTTACGATCCGACAGAGGTGGGCAAGATACATGGTATTGTATTTTCAAGATACATGTAACTTCCGGGACAAAATTCTCTTTCAAGATAA